>JAMQGN010000001.1:2386031-2593531 GCA_030145905.1 Populus davidiana | reverse complement strand
TATATTCATTTTGATTATTTGTATTTTATTTTTGGTTTGGTGCTTCGTAGCTTGTGGCCTCAGGTTTTTGGTTTTTTAATTATGAGTTAATTTAGCGAGACATAACCTTCTTTGTAGTGTAAACAGGAAAGCTGTCTTTTGAGGCAACCGTGGCGACCTTTAAAAGTTCAATTATGAAAAAAACAGGTAATTGACTTTTTATTAGGAGAAAGTTCTAACTAAAGAAGTTGTTATGGTAACTGGAATATTAGCTGGTTAATAATGATTTTATGGTGTGAAATTAGTTATATAAAATAAAAAATATTATCACTCTTTAGACATTTTATTTAAGGTAGGTTGCATTGCTTGTTTTATATTAAATTACTAAGAGTTTATTGTATTATGCTATTGATGGTTTATTTGTAATATTTCTGATTCTATCACTAATGAATATTTAGATATAAATACTTTAAACTCTAGTGTTGGTAAATATTCCGTAACACAAAAAAGCATATTATTCTTGACTATGACGCCAATGAATAAACTAGTAAAAATTAAATTAAAAGTAAAGCATACATATTTTTTTACTGTTATTTTTTATGAAAAAAAGACATGTGTCGCATACTATATTCATATTTCACAGTAAAAATTCATAAATTAAATATACAATGAAATCATAAAAAAAAAAAAAAGCATGAGGGAGCCACAAATAAATTTAAAAGGATCCATGACTTTTTTAAAAATTTTCTAATATCCAAAAAGATTTATTTGACTAGATACCAAAATAAAAATGGTGAAATAAAAGAGAAAAAAATAAAGATGTGTTTTGCTAAACACATCCTTGGTCCAAAACAAGTTAGATTGGTTGGGCCTCAAATCCAAGCCCAGCCCAACCTCAGTTGGGCTTTGTTTTATTTTTTTAGTTCCATCTAGCTTAGTTATATGGGCTGGGTTGGACTTAATCAGTCCAGCATAATTACTGGCCCAAACTAGCAACCGACAGAATATAACTCACAGGCGTGCGTGAATTGTTCACGCACGCTTGCTATAGTCAAAGGGTGATTAAAATGTAAGGGGAGGGAAAACGTACGTAGCTTACATGGTGCTTGGGGGCGAAGATGATGGCGAAGGTGTACTGGCTGTCTAAAGCTACTCTCTTCCCTCTGCTTCTGTTTTCGTGCGCTTCTCTTCAGGTCTTACTTCTTTTAATTCTCTCTCGGTCTCTCCCCTTCTGCCTTTCTCCTCTGCTCTCTGTTTCTTGTTTGTCCTCTGTTTTTTTCTTCTTCGTCCTCTCGTCTTTCTTTCTGTCTTTGTTTTCGTTTCTGAGTCTCTGTTCGTTTTTTCTGTCTTCCTGGTTTTCTTTGTTCGTTCCTCCACTCTTGTCCTCTTCTTCTCGTTAGTTCGTCCCCCCCACTCTTCTGGCCTTTCTCTAGCTTTTATAAAGCCAGAGAATGCCGTGCGTTCGTGCCTCAAGATACTCAATGAGGCATGTTCGTCTTTGTTATGAGAAAAAACAGGGACCAATAGTCCTGCCATTGCAAGACTGTTGGTCACGACATATTAGCATTTGGAGATGGCATCGTGGGGGTGAGGTGGGCAGCTGGTAGGCGACGTGACCCGAACGGTTTTGCTGCAGTTTCTGCAGAATCGGTGGAAATGTGGAATGAAGGTGTATGAACAGTTTTCTGTGAAACGGCGCCGTTTTCAACTGAAATGGCTATTTTTAATTTTCTACCCTGAAGTTCTGACATTTAGCCATTAGTCCCTTATTCATGGAAAATCTCCTCTTTACTTTTTAATCAAACACCTGGATCAATTGTAATTGAACCCCTCGACTTTGACGCCATATACAAAACAGTACTTGATTTCCAATTTAATCAATTTAATTTTTAATTGGCTTTTCAACTTTTAATGCTTAATTTTAAAATTATCCCTGAAAAAATCAGTTAACCCCCCTATGATATCACCATCTATTAACTTTGGTCATTGTACTTTAATGTCTCTCAATTTCAATCTAAATCAGCCCTAAATTTGATACTTCTTCAATTAAGCTCCTGATTTCATTAATTAAATTAATTTTAATATTAATTAAATCCCAAAACTTATCAATTCTTCCAATTCTTTGACCAAATTGACTTTCAAATTTATAATTTCATTCGTATTAATCCTCAAATTGATCAAATTGACCAAATTGACTTTCAAATTTATAATTTCAACTCGTATTTTCTTAAATTATTTTTCATTCAGTCATTCATTCATTAGTTATTTATTTATTCATTATCATTTTTTTAAAAAATTCAAAAAATTGGTTATGAGAGTTTGACTATGACTTTTGTTCATGATCAGATTTCCAATTAGAACCAACATTACTTTATCAAGACATTAACTTTTTTAACTTTATATAAATACACCTAGTAGAGAAGGGACCAATTTTTTACACAGCCAAACATAGGCTAAATCCAGAGATATCGCACACAACATACCTTTGCTTTTGTTTTTCTATATATTATTTTTTTCTTCTCTATAAATACTAACTTAATATTGAAAAGTTTCTTATCTCAGGATAAATTATTTATCCCGTGATGAGAGGTCATAATTAGTTGTTCTGCGAGAGAGGTGAGGCAGAGATTTCGTGATGAATCTATCCTATTCTGTGAGGTTTTAATTTGAGTCTAAATGATGGATTTATAACAAACTCTAAAACCGTGTGGGTTTTTTTTTTTTTTTTTTTACTACGATTGGGTATTATTCATGATTCACAAAACACTATGAATTTATTATTATTATTTAATAATAATTCATTTTAACCACAAAGTTTTATTTTGTAAAATTTGATCGTAATTGAATGCTAATTACTTATGATTTCTTAGTCAAGAGTGAAATTAAAAAAATGAAGACTCAAATGAAAAGAACACCAAATATAGATGACGTACCATATACTTTTAGGCAAAATACACTTATGTCCTCCATCTTTAAAAATAACATCATTCATACAATTTAGGTCTCTTAAAATTAAAAAAAAAAAATCAGTTTTGGTACACAAGTTTATATGTGTTATTCTTCAATGTAAAGTTAGAGAGAAGAGAGAGATAAGTGTTGTCAGATTCTAACAATAAAAGAAAGTTATTATTCACTCTATTTTCAACCATTAAAATGAGTTTTATTGGTGTCTACGGGTTCCAGATATAATATGTTTAAATTAAAGAATTCTCATCTGTTTAAATTACTATGTTGCATGCTATTTTATGAGAAGAAAAAATAACTCAAATTTGTTATGTTCAGATTGAAATGGCAAGGATATTTCAGTTTAAAAAACAAAACAAACTGGAAAATTTTTTTATCTTTCTCAATATTTCATGAAAATTTTGATCAAAATGTTCTAGTTTCATTCTAGTCAAATAGTTTTTTTTCCTGCTTTTTCTTTTAAAAAAAATTGTGTTTTTGTGTCTAATTTCATAATTCAATACTTGATTTATTAAAGATTAATTTTTATCATTTATTGTGATTTATTTTTTTTGTATGGTTATTTTAGTCTCATTACCTATATCACGGGTTTGGTGGGTTAATCTAGTTGATTCAAGTTTTTTTAATTTTTTTAATTGATTTTTTTTTTAATTTCATCATTAAATATTTTTAATATTTGATTGATTATGAATTAGATTTTATTATTTATTTTTCTATAAACTTATTATAAAATAACTCAAATTTGTTATGTTCAGATTGAAATGGCAAGGATATTTCAGTTTAAAAAACAAAACAAACTGGAAAATTTTTTTATCTTTCTCAATATTTCATGAAAATTTTGATCAAAATGTTCTAGTTTCATTCTAGTCAAATAGTTTTTTTTCCTGCTTTTTCTTTTAAAAAAAATTGTGTTTTTGTGTCTAATTTCATAATTCAATACTTGATTTATTAAAGATTAATTTTTATCATTTATTGTGATTTATTTTTTTTGTATGGTTATTTTAGTCTCATTACCTATATCACGGGTTTGGTGGGTTAATCTAGTTGATTCAAGTTTTTTTAATTTTTTTAATTGATTTTTTTTTTAATTTCATCATTAAATATTTTTAATATTTGATTGATTATGAATTAGATTTTATTATTTATTTTTCTATAAACTTATTATAAAATAACTCAAATTTGTTATGTTCAGATTGAAATGGCAAGGATATTTCAGTTTAAAAAACAAAACAAACTGGAAAATTTTTTTATCTTTCTCAATATTTCATGAAAATTTTGATCAAAATGTTCTAGTTTCATTCTAGTCAAATAGTTTTTTTTCCTGCTTTTTCTTTTAAAAAAAATTGTGTTTTTGTGTCTAATTTCATAATTCAATACTTGATTTATTAAAGATTAATTTTTATCATTTATTGTGATTTATTTTTTTTGTATGGTTATTTTAGTCTCATTACCTATATCACGGGTTTGGTGGGTTAATCTAGTTGATTCAAGTTTTTTTAATTTTTTTAATTGATTTTTTTTTTAATTTCATCATTAAATATTTTTAATATTTGATTGATTATGAATTAGATTTTATTATTTATTTTTCTATAAACTTATTATAATATCATGATCATGGTCAGTAACATTCACCAAGTCTCATGCAATTTTATCTGGTAGCTAATTAATGCAGCAACTTACCGGACAGTAACTTGTAATAGTACAACCTCGAAAGTCGAAACACTTCAAAATTAAAATACATTGTTACAGTTGAAAAAACAAAATACCAACTACAAGAAAATAGACGACCTTGGTATAATTAAGGTGGTGACAGTGTAGACTAGCAAGAAGGGCTGGTTGATATTTCCTTTCTCTTGGCGTTGGGCCAAATTTGATTCTGTTTCTTGTATCACCTTTGTCTTTGAATTTGTATCTTCTGGCTCAAAACGTAAAAATGTTTTTGAATTTTTTTTATTATAAATTAATTTTTTTTGTATTTTTAAATAATTTTAATGTAATGATATAATAATAATTTTAAAAAATAAATAATTATTTTTTTAATATATTTTCAAATAAATAACATTTAAAAATCCAACCTCAATAAATATCCTGTCCATCTCCAGAGAAGCAACAGACCAAATAAATCAGCAGCTTGTGATCAGTTGAGGAGTGTAACCTCTTACCTTTGAGCCACAGTGATTTCTCCTCCCCTTTATTTGCTTACATTTCATTTAGTCAGTTCTCTAAGCTACAAAATGGATTCTTCTGAGAAAATGAATAGCAACGATCCCTATATGGATCCTGTCTTGTACAAAGCTGCGGAGGAAGGCAATATCGATCCCTTTGAGAATTATCAAACCCGCCTTGATCAGTTATTGACTCCAGACGAGAACACCATTCTTCTTGTCTACTTAGGAAACCAAAGTAGGGAACCGGAATTCACTGATTTTGTTGATATAATTCTTGAAATGTGTCCACCTCTGTTATTGCAGGCCAATAAGAAAGGAGAAACCTCCCTCCATTTGGCAGCAAGATATGGTCTTTCCAACGTGGTAAGAGTCCTTATTGACCGCGCAAAAGCTCTACCTGCAGATCCAGAGAGCGGAGTAACAGAAGCAAAAAAGATGTTGAGGATGACCAATGAAGAGCAAGATACAGCGTTGCACGAGGCAGCTCGAAATAGGCGGAGCCATGTGGTGGAAATATTGACAAAAGAGGACCCTGAGTTTTCATATTCCGCCAATGTTCATGGAGAAACTCCACTTTATATTGCTTCCAGTTGGGGTACTTATTGGGTGATGGATGAAATCCTAACTAATTGCATTTCAGTGGACTATGGCGGCCCTAATGGTAGAACTGCTCTACACGCGGCAAGCAGGGTGGGAGATGATGGTAGGATTTTGCGCTCAAGTCTGGAGAATTAAATAATTTATATATAATATCGTAAACTATAATTTAAAAGCCACGTATATTTGATTTTATATATCCGTGTTTGCTTCATAATTAGTTTATTTTTTTAAGAAGGTGATTTTTTTATATTTTGGATGAGAAATATTTTTTAGAAGTTGTGAAAAATTTAGAAATATCATGTTATTTATTGATTACATCAAATTTGGTCCTCAAACTTTTAATTACTATATATTTTATTTTGAATTTTTTTTTATCTATAAGATTTAGTCCTTATTTTTTTATTGTTATTTATTTTATTTAAAATAATTTATGAAATTCTAATTTTTTTTTTTCAATTTTATTCTTATTCAACTTTTTAATTAGTAAGATTTGCTCTTCATTATTTTAATAAACATGAAAAAAAATATATCAATAATTTGTTTTCCAGCTCATTTTCAATGATATAGTCAAATACTGGAAAATGTTTTACAATTTATTTTTCATGAAACTACTAAACATTGAAAAATAATTTATTTTTCTGAAAATTATTTTTCAAGAAACCAGTTTTCTAAAAGAAATTATTAAACGGGGCATAAGTGAAATCTCTGTTGTTCATGAAGGATAACTTTTATTCCTTGTTTTGTTGGTTTCAGAGCCAGCAAGAAAATTGTTAGGAAAAGAAAAAAAGTTAACGAAAACAACCGACGAGAACGGCTGGTCACCACTTCACTACGCTGCCTATTATGACTGGTATAGTGCTCGTACAGTGAAAGTATTACTAGAATATGATGCGTACGCGGCCTACATTGCTGAAACAGAGAAGAAGAGAACAGCTCTTCACATTGCAGCCATTCAAGGACATGTAAACGCAATGAAAGAGATTGTTTCTCGATGCCCAGCTTGTTGTGAGCTAGTTGATAACAGAGGGTGGAATGCCCTTCACTATGTTGTGGCCAGTAAGGATATAGAAGCGTTCGAGCATTGTCTGGAGAATATTCCATTACTTGCAAGACTTGGAACGAAGAAGGATGACAAAGGAGACACGCCCTTCCATCTAATTGCTGCTTTAGCGCACCAGCAGGAGGAATGGAGACCTGTTTTATATAAAGCAGGGGAGTTATGTGGTCTTAATAAGCGAAAGCTAAGCGTCAAGGACATTTATGAAGGAAATTTGGGAGAGATACAGGTAATCAATCCTCTAAGAATTAACTGTTGTGATTCACAATATATATCCATTAATGAATTAATTAAATCACAGCAAACTGGTTTTACTTTGCATCTAAGATTCTCTTAGCTCCGCATCTTAATCATGTCCACCAAATGGGTCCACATAACTTTTGTTCAGTTGGGCTCAGTTCTGTATCATCTTAGGAATATCTTTTATTTTTTGTTTTGTTTTAAAAATGTATTTTATTTAAAAAAATTAAAATTTTTTTTTATAATTTTGATTAAGCTGATATTAAAAATAAAATAAAATATAAAAAAAGTATTTGTAAATATTGTTAAATAAAAAAATACTTTTAAAAATTATCTATATCGCAGTACTAAATATAAAAATAAAGTAATCCGAATAACTAAATATTTTTTTTTATTTAGAATGAAGTCATTTTATTGATTTTGTTAAGTTTTTCATCTACAATAACAATAACAGATTATGCATATGAATCGCATGTAACTGTTTTATAAAAACATATATTATTCAATAAAAAAACAATTGTACAAATGAATGAAAAAAAATACAATTAATTAAAATTTTAAAAATCTAATAGAAACTTAATATAATCTTAAAAGCAATTAAGGAGAGTAACAGTAAACAATAATATATTGGATTACTCCTCCTAGGAAATTAATTATTTTTAAAACCTCTTTAACAGCTTAACATAATCTTACAAGCAATTAAGTCCTCCTAGGAAATTAATTTTGGAATGAAATGATGTAGAATTAATGGTATAGAAAATTAAGTCCACATCTTAGTTTTCTTTTTGGGGATAATTGGGCTAATGGTAAAGCATGCGGTTTAATTTCAACCAAATTAGTTTTTGTTACCTGCTAGTATATACAGTAACAAAAAGGATTTACTTGCAAACAAACTAGTTGTGGAAACAAAGGCTCTGAAGTTGATATATGATATATGTTAAATAGCTAAAAATGATGGATTATTTGTTTCAATTTTTAGATAGAGTTAGTTTTTTAAAAATAGTATTACAATCTTATTGATCAAACAATTATAAATTTAAATCTTACTATTTTTATTTTAATTAATAAAATTTAAATACAAGATACTATGAATTTTTTTAAAAAAAAATTCACTTAAAAAAATATTCTAGAAAGTAATAAAAAATTACTTTTAAAATCTCTTTAACAGCTTAACATATTTTTCTCAAAATATATATTTTTACAGAAAAAGATCCTAGAATCCATTGAAGATGTTGGCAATGGACCGATTGGTCGCAGTCCCTTTGTTTTGAAAAAGATAAACAATGATGAAGAAAACAAAGAGCAAGAGGAAGCTTTGAGTAAAACAAGAGAGTCTCACATAGTTGTTGCGGCGCTGATAGCAACGGTAACATTTGCAGCAGCATTCACCCTACCTGGCGGTTACAAGAGCGACCGAGGCACTGCAATTCTAGCTAAAAAAGCTGCTTTTATAGTATTTGTCATCTCAGATGCATTGTCATTGGTGCTCTCTATTTCTGTTGTCTTTATCCATTTTTTGATTTCACTAATTCATGGTATGGAATGGGTCAAGGATGAAGATATAAAGGAGAGTACCATTGGCATATTATTCACGCTGGCAACGTTGTTTACAATGATTGGCATGGGTACAATGATTATTGCATTTGTCACAGGCACATATGCGGTTCTAGAACCTTCCTTGGGGCTTGCCATCAGCACTTGTCTTATTGGTTTGAGCTTCTTTTTCCTTGTGTATTTAGTGTTTAAGATCATTTACAAGGATTTAAAAGGTTAGATTTACCGGTGAAACAATCAATTCTAAATTTTCTTTCAAATAAAACTCCAATGTATTTTTTTTAAAATTCTTATTGTTTTTTAAAAACAAATTAATTGTTACTTCATATGTTCATAAATCATGTGTTTGGTTCCCAAATTGTCAGTTTTTTTATATTTTATATTTTATTGTAATTGATCAAGTGGTCAAAAACTCTTACACTATTATTTATTTATTTATTTATTTTTCTTATTCATGACTAAAATTTAGTGATGCAAATACTAGTTGGTAAAACTAAATTTATTTTCGAAGTACAATTTGCTTTGATGGCTTTTTTATTAATCAAGATTCTTAACATGAATTTTAATCGACGTTCTGACATTAGTTACGGCGAGCTCAAGATGAAATTTTCTGGGAAAGTATCAAACTTGGACTAGTTAATAGTTATAAGCAGAAAGGGCATCTCACAAAAGAGAGTGTGCATTAGGTATATCGCACTTAAATTCCATCTTTTGACGCTTTGCATACATGTTTGCAAACATGGGTTTTGGAGATAAGTGCTAGTTTGCAAGTGAAAGCGAAAAAGACAACAATTTTGATTTAAAAAAAAACACTTATCTGAGTCCACTTATGCTGCATAAAAAAAAATTAGGTTGATCCGGGTCAATCCATCTAACCCGTGACCCGATCACTAGACTGGGTCAATGACCGGATCGGTTTTCAAAACTATGATAATATTTGTTAATTAATTTGTCTTTTTATTTAAAATACTTTGGCTCTGTCACTGTGTGCAATTGTGCATCACAAGTGAAGTGGTTAACAACGGACACTATTTATTTATATATTTTTATTTTCCTATTAATGACTAAAATTTAGGGACAGATAAATTTATTTTCCAAGTACAATTTGCTTTGATGGTTTGTTTATTAATCAAGATTGTACTTCTAAAGTGTTTGTTTTTATATTTAAAAAGTATTATTGAATTTTTCTAATATTTCTGTATGATTTTAAATCATATATTAAAAATAAAAAATAAATTATTTTAATATATTTTTAAATAAAAAATATTTTAAAGAAACTCTTAAGGATAGCTTATTCTGAAAAGTGGAATATGCCAAGTTTTTTTTTTGAAAGATGAATATGCCAAGTTTCGTTCTTCTTTGGCTCCTGTGCCAGCTAGCTAGCTTTTTCCATGAAGTGCATGTACATGACAAACCTTTTCTTTTCATATTAATTTTTTTAATTTGAAAAAAAAATCTTTTCTAATAGCAATAAAGTTTATTGGATAAAAATAAAGAAAACTAAAATAGAAATTAGAAAAATTGAATTGATTTGAAATAAAGAGTAAACAATGTATCCAGTCAAAACTCCTTGGCATCTCAGAAAAGAGTGTGTGTGAAGGAGGAGTGCATCAGGTAAATTGCTAATCCTATCGCACATAGATTTCATCTTTTGACGCTTAGCATACATTTTTGCAAACATGGGTTTTGGAGATAGGTGTTCCGTTTGCAAGTGAAACCGAAAAAGACACCAATTAATTTTGATTAAAATAAAAACACTTATCTGAGTCCCTTTCTGATCCACTTATGCTTATAATATGAGGCAGTCATTACCCCCACCACTTCAAGAATTTGATAAGAAAATGAATTGTAGATTTGAATTTTAAATTCACGGTTTTATTCTTTAAAAATTAAGTATATATTAAGTTTGTCCTTAAAATGTTTACAAGATGTTTAAATAAATAGAAAACCCTATCTCTATAAAAAGAATTTAGAATTCAAAATCATAAAGAAAACTAACATAAAATCTTAAATAAAATAATAAATCCAAAAACAATCTAGAAAAAAACAACAAAATTAGTCTAAGTAGCAACTTTTAGGACTAATTTTTGAACATCTAATAGTCTAATGAATGACATAGTAGCTTCCCAAAAAAAAAAAAAAAATTGTAGAATCTTTTTAAAAAATTTAATCTCAACCAACCATCAAATCTCTTATTATTTCCGTTTAAAGCCAATACATACTCTACAATAGCATGGCCATGCATCTTCTTAAACCTGGTGCTATCTCAGTACTAGTTTATAAAAGTATATGTTAAGTTATCTAAATAGTCTGTTTGTTTGTGATAGATTCCTATATACATGATCAAAACATTTAGTTTTCACAAACCTCACTGTATCAATTAGGCAATGAGTATTTAAATCGATAACTAAAACCTGAATGAATTAGATTTTGGTATTCAAGATTTGCATGCTTCAAGTTTTGAGTCGATAATATTTTGGGTTTGAATTCAAATATAGATAATATCAAAACCTAGCCCGTAAATATCTATCCCCATCCCTTTACAAAGATTAAATGATAAATGAAAGAATTTTTTTCCATGATATTAAGGAAATAAAAAATAAATAAACAGTTGGGTATTAATTGGACAAACATACACTCATGATTTGTATGCTAAAAAATAAAAGTGAGTTAAGTTATATACATACTAGACTGGATCCTAGTTAAAACCCATCTCAATCAGATGGGAGGATTCCTGGTATACTATCTGTTGAGGGGTGACGTTTTCATCCCTAATTTTATGGGGTTCTAGGGTAACATAATATTAGTCCTCTATCTCTAATTGTTTTCCAAATTTGGTCCCCAACCTAGCTATAACTTTCAACGAACTGGCCCCAAGAATTATCAATTGGATTTTTCAATAAAAAATTTGCTTAAGAATTTAATTTCTCATGAGTCCACACCTAAAAATGACAACAAAGTATATTTCTTAATTATGTAGTTTAGGGACACAACTCAGAAAGGATAATAGCGAATAAGTTAGGGGCGCATATGAGAAAATTAATTATCCCCTTTCTAAAACATTTCAAGGCATCTCTTCTTGGGAAAAGATTTATTAGAGTTTATGGAGGAGTACATCCTAATCCTATCCGAATGATATTAATTTTAATTGCAATCGGTGGCGATTTAGTTTAGTAAAAAGAAAAGATCAATGGAGCTCGGTTTTCTCAACAGACAATACCATGCCTAGGGCACAAATTGATAAGAATTATTCTTTGTTCTGCAAATAAAGTTCCTATTTACTAGGAAGACTTTTTCTTATTTTCATTGTACACGTTACCACTTCTGTTAGCATAGATAGTGGGCTGAATTTGTGGTCTTTCTGTTATCTTTGTAAGGCTATTTAATAGCTAACATTTCCATTCAATAATTATTCATTCCAGTTTTTCTTGGCATATTGCAATAGTTGCCGTGTAGTTAACAAACTGGTATCAGAGCCCCCACTGGGAACTGAAAATAAAGCAGCAGCTTTTGTGAGAGTTTTATACAGAGAGAGGTGAAGAGAGCAATGTCTTCTGAAGGGCATTTTGTGCAACCAGCTATTCCACGCTTTGATGGTCACTATGACCATTGGAGCATGCTCATGGAAAATTTTCTTCGCAACAAGGAATATTGGTGCTTAATTGAAACTGGTTTTGAAGAACCAGCACTTGGGGAACAACCACTGTCAGAAGGAAGACAGAAAGAGCTTGATGCATGGAAGCTAAAGGATCTCAAAGCCAAGAACTATCTTTTCCAAGCAATTGACAGAAGTATTCTGGAGACAATCTTGGAAAAGGATACGTCTAAGAAGATCTGGGAGTCAATGAAGACCAAATATGAGGGAAATGCTCGAGTCAAACGATCAACACTTCAAGCCCTGCGAAGGGATTTTGAAATACTGGAGATGAAGACTGGTGAAACAATTACTGCTTATTTTGCTAGAGTGATGACGGTGTATGGAGAAGCCATGACTGATGTCACAATCTGTGAAAAAATTCTTCGATCTCTCACGGACAAATTTAATTACATAGTTTGTTCGATTGAGGAATCCAGGAATTTGGATACAATTACTATTGATGAGTTGCAGAGTTCTCTTATTATACACGAGCAAAAATTCCACAAAAGCAGTGGTTTGGAGCAGGCTTTGAAGGTGACAGCATACAATACCTGGAGCAGCAGTGGACATGGAAGGGGACATTACAGAGGACGAGGGCGTGGAAGAGGAGGTTCAGCCTTCAATAGAGCTACTGTGGAATGTTACAAGTGTCATAATCTTGGACATTTCCAATATGAATGTCCAAGATGGAATAAAGAAGCAAATTATGTGGAAGCAAGTGCAGAAACTGATATGCTTTTGATGGCATACACAGAGACGCATGAAGCCGATCAGGTTGAGGACATGTTATTGATAACTTACACTGAGTTATCCGAAGCAGAACAGATTCAAGTTGATGATATGCTATTGATGGCATACACTGATTCAGCTGGAACTGAACAAATTGAAGCCTGGTTTCTTGACTCCGGGTGTTCAAATCACATGTGTGGCAGCAGAGGTATGTTCATAAATCTTGATGAGAGTTTTGTTCATTCGGTAAAATTGGGCAACAATAGCAAAATGAATGTGATTGGGAAGGGTAGTATTAAGTTATTTCTGAATGGAATTACTCATGTTGTGAATGAGGTATATTATGTCCCAGAACTCAAAAACAATCTTTTGAGCATTGGCCAATTACAAGAGAAGGGTTTGGCTATTTTAATTCAACATGGTTTTTGCAAATTATATCACCCTCTAAAGGGTCTGATTATTCATACCAAAATGAGTATAAACCGAATGTTTATACTGCTGTCTCATACACCAGTTGCTGCCAAAGTGTCATCAGAATGGTGTTCTTATACAAGCACAAATGATCTGTTTTTTTTGTGGCACCGAAGATACGGTCACCTTAGTTATTCAGGCTTGAAAGTTTTGCAACAAAAGGGGATGGTTTGTGGTCTTCCTAGGCTTCAAGAATCACATACTGTCTGCATAAATTGTATCAATGGGAAGCAATAGCGTGGTGATATGCAGACAAGGACAACGTGGAGAGCAAGTCAGCCTTTGGAGCTCATTCATGCAGATATATGTGGCCCAATATCTCCTACTTCAAATGGTGGAAAAAGGTATACCTTGTGTTTTATTGATGATTTTAGCCGTAAATCATGGGTATACCTGTTGACAGCAAAGAGTGAAGCACTGCGTTGTTTCAAATTGTTTACAACAATGGTGGAAAAGGCGAGAGGTTTGAGCATCAAATGCTTACGCACTGACAGGGGAGGGGAGTTTACTTCCATTGATTTCACAGATTACTGCAACAAAATGGGCATCGAAAGGCAGCTCACAAATGCTTACACGCCACAACAAAACGGGGTGGCTGAAAGGAAAAATCGTACGGTGATGAATATGGTTAGATCGATGTTATCTGATAAAAAGCTTCCAAAAACATTCTGGCCTGAAGCTGTGAAATGGACTTTTTATGTCTTGAATCGTTGTCCTACTTTGGCAGTGAAGAATATCACACCACAAGAGGCGTGGAGTGGTGTGAAGCCTTCTGTTGAGCATTTCAGGGTATTCGGCTGCCTAGCTCATGTGCATGTCCCTGCTGCTAAAAGAGGTAAATTAGATGACAGAAGTTTTCCATGTGTTTTATTAGGGGTGAGTGAAGAATCAAAGGGTTATCGTTTATTTGATCCAATAGCAAAAAAAATTGTTGTTAGTAAGGATGTTATTTTTGAGGAGGATGAACAATGGAATTGGGATGTATGTTATGAGAGCCAAATCTTGTTAGATTTAGACTGGGGAGAAAATAGCAGTGATGAAGTAGAGAGGGTGAGTGCAGACACTGAAATTCATAGGGAAAGCAACATAAGGGTGAGTGAAAATAATGGGGATCGAGTGCATGAAAATAGTGAGAATCATGGAGTAAATGAAATTGACAGTGAGATACATGGGGAAAGAAATTTGAGGATAAGTGACAGTAGAGAATTTCATGGGGACAGTGATGAAATGGTGAGTGAAAATGATGCAAGGGTGAGTGATGCAAGGGAAATTGATACACGGGTGAATGAACTTCAGGGAAGGGCACGGGTGAGTGAATTTGAGGGAGAAGAGGGTGAAAGCAGTAACATGTTTAATGATGATGCATAGAGATTATGTAATCAAAGAACACGACGTCCTCCCTCTTACCTGCATGATTATGTCCTCTTGGCCGATGAGGACATAGAAGACGAACCACATATTGTTCAGAATATGTCAACAGGGGATCCTCTTTATTTTGAAGATGCAGTAAAGGATGCAAAGTGGAGACAAGCTATGGACATTGAGATCAGCTCAATTAAACAAAATAACACATGGTCTTTGCGTGAATTGCCCACCGGAGCAAAGAAAATTGGTGTCAAATGGGTATACAAGACCAAATACAATGAACATGGCGAAATCGACAAGCACAAAGCACGGCTTGTAGCTAAAGGCTATTCGCAAAAACATGGAATAGACTACACGGAGGTTTTTGCACCAGTAGCAAGAATGGACACTGTGAGAATGATCATTGCCCTGGCAGCACAAAAGGGATGTAAGATTTTTCAGCTAGATGTCAAGTCAGCTTTTCTTTATGGAGAACTAAGCGAAGAAGTTTATATTGAGCAACCAAGGGGTTACGAGATAGAAGGAAAGGAACACTTGGTCTACAAATTACACAAAGCACTGTATGGATTAAAACAGGCTCCACGAGCATGGTTTAGTCGAATTGAGGGACACTTTATCAAGGAGGGATTTCAGAAGTGTGATAGTGAGCAAACACTTTTCACAAAGAAGAATGCAGCAGGAAAAATCATCATTGTAAGTATTTATGTTGATGATTTGATTTTTACTGGTGATGATAAAAATATGATGTGCGATTTCAAAAATTCAATGATGAGAGAGTTTGATATGACTGATTTGGGGAGCATGAGATTTTTTCTTGGAATAGAAGTGCTTCAACAAGCGGATGGTATTTTTATATATCAAAGAAATTATGCTCTTGAAATCTTAAAGAGATTTGGAATGCTTGAAAGTAATGAAGTGAGCAGTCCAATTATCCCAGGTTTTAAGATCAATAAAGATGAAAATGGTACTACTATAGATGAGACATATTTTAAACAAATTGTGGGAAGTTTGATGTATCTCACTGCCACAAGACCGGATATGATGTTTGCCACAAGTCTTATAAGTAGATTCATGTCAAGACCAACTGAGTTGCATTTACAGGCTGCAAAGCGAGTTCTTCTGTACTTAAAAGGAACGGTAAATTATGGTATTTACTACAGAAAAGTTAGAGATGATGGACTTCTTGCTTTCACTGATAGTGATTATGCAGGAGATATGGAAGATCGGAAGAGCACAAGTGGTTATGTGTTTTTATTAAGTTCAGGTGCTGTAACGTGGAGTTCAAAGAAATAACCTATTGTCACATTGTCCACTACAGAAGCAGAATTTATAGCAGCTGCAGTTTGTGCGTGTCAAGCCATATGGATGAAAAGAGTACTGAAGGAGTTTGAATACAATAATGAGACTTGTACTTTGATCAGATGTGATAACAGTTCAACCATCAAGTTGTCCAAGAATCCTGTGATGCATGGTCGAAGTAAACATATCGATGTGAGGTATCATTTTCTACGGAATCTCACGAAGGAAGGTTCGATTGCTTTAATTCATTGTGGGAGCAAGGATCAGGTAGCAGACATAATGACCAAACCATTAAAGGTCGATGTTTTTCAAAGACTTCGAAGGATGATGGGTGTCTGTGATGCTGATAGTATAAACTAACTGTTGAATGACAGTAAGTTTAAGGGAGGGATTTGATAAGAATTATTCTTTGTTCTGCAAATAAAGTTCCTATTTACTAGGAAGACTTTTTCTTATTTTCATTGTACACGTTACCACTCTGTTAGCATAGATAGTGGGCTGAATTTGTGGTCTTTCTGTTATCTTTGTAAGGCTATTTAATAGCTAACATTTCCATTCAATAATTATTCATTCCAGTTTTGCTTGGCATATTGCAATAGTTGCCGTGTAGTTAACACAAATCAAAATAAAACAATTTATAAGTTGCAAAATGATAACGAAAAAAAGGCATTTCTTGTCTATATTTTATAGCTTCATGTGAACAAGGTTTAACAAAACATAAAGTGAAAGGGAAATGAGTACATATAAAACAATGTAGCATAAGTACATATATAGTAAGAATATTAATATATACTATGTTGTTCACATTATAGAACAACCATGAGGGTTTTCATCGCTGAAAACTGCTCCTGTCTGGTGGTTAAAGATGGAGGATTGCACAGGATGATGATAATAACCATGATCGTTGCTATCATATCCATGCTTGTAGTAATTGTAAGAAGAGGAAGACTGAGGAGCATGGTAAGTAAGTGGACCGTTAACTTGGTGTTGGTTGTAGTAATGGTCAGAATAGCTATGATGCTGTGGATTGTAAGGTAATTGCCACAGCTCAGCCCTTCTTCCTGTCTTACGAACTGTCTTTAGAACCTTCTTTTGGTCAGCCCATCCTATGACCGTCACCTTTTGCAACCCCATATCTATATCTATGTCATCTACGCCTGTGTGTGTGTGTGTACATATAAATACAAAAGTTTAAGATATAGTCCAAGAAAATATGGCCAAAGAAAACATTAAAAAGAGAGGAACAGAGAAAATAATTCATTAAAAAAAAAAAGATGATTAAGATGAAAATTGTCGCTTGCGTAAAGTTTTTAGTGGAGGTGATTTCTTACCTTTGACTTTTTCCAGAGCATTTTTCACCTTGCTCTCGCATCCAGCACAATCCATATGCACTCTCATTTCTATGATCGACTGAGTAAAATACAACGAAAATTTTCAATACAACTGTGCCATTCTTTCCTTCAGTTGTAATATGATACGAGAAAATATTAATTAATAGAAGACTCTTACTAATTAACCTACAGTTATATAACTTCATCCACAACATCTATACACGCTTACCGCCATTGTAACTTTTGCTGCTGAAGCCTGAATTTGATTGTAGAGAAGAACGATTGAGTTGAAGTGTATGATAGTATGAATATGTCAAACAAGGTGCTATATGCTCTCTATAAATAGAACATGTAATTTGATAAAATAATGGGAATGATTTGACTTGTAACTTATTATATAATTTAATATTGGACCGACTTTCTTTTCATATAATTACTTTGCAAATGGGATGTTGGATCTTGAAGGAAAGACCAACGAGAATTAATTAATTATCAAAGAAAATTAGACTCTACCATGTTAAAGAGGACGTCGTAATAGACAAATTAATAATGCAAGGGCATGCAAATAGCTAATCATCTCCCCTATGAGCATTGACTTTGCAGCCTGGTCTTAATAAATATTACAAAAATAAATATTACATAATATAGAAGTGTAAAGCAAGTTTACAATTAATATGCTTAAAAGAGTATGATTAACTCATGTCACTTGACCGTTGGAACCGGTGGTGGAAATTGTAAACTTCACATGATATGTAGCGATTCCATCGGATCCTGTTCTTTTCATTCTCTCATGAAGAAGTAATGTCACTGATTTTATTTTATTTTATTTTAATTCGAATTAGTGTTTGATTGTTATACCAGTTATTAGTTAAAAAAATAATATAAATTATACCCTAATTGAATTTATTTAATTTTGTGAGTACTATATGTAGTGAAAATTTACAAGTTAATATATTTTTTATTTTAATTTTCAACGTTTTTCTTAAAAAAACTCCAAGTTGGAGAAAAACATTTATGAATCGGAAAAACAAAACCTAATTACAAAAAATAAAGAAATTAGTATCACAAGATAATTAGCGAAAAGATCTTCTTATATGTGTCTAAAATCTAAATATACGAAAACCGTACATACAATCTTTCATGTATTTCAGTTTTCACCCAAAAGAAAAAAACATTAATCAAAACTAATTCATAAAAGGAAACGATTTTGGCATCAAGGATCAGAATTATGTGCGGCAGAAGGGCACTTGAACATGTTTTCGACTCTCTTTTTGTCCTGTTCAAGATTGTCTCTACTGTTGATGTACATGATTATTTCCTCCAAGAAATAGGTATATTCTTCGTCAAGAACTTCATCAGCCCCCTTTCCGTTTCAAACTTCTCAGGAAGCCAGTCTTTGGCCATCTATACATAGTTCGGTTCCGAAATCCAATATTACAACCAACAAAAATCATCTCTGGTCTGATCGTCTTTAAGAAGCTGTACGTCGTATAAATGTATTAGGGAGAATCTGCACTTGAGATCACCTTTGTCTTCACATGAGATGCACGTAAGGATTTATACACGTTGATGGATGCTTTCTTTAAATCATAAATCCAGGCTATTGAAATATAAATTCATCATTTATATAATCATATCAAAATTTCCTACAAAACTTTTTTTATATAAGAAAAAGAAGAAAAAAAAAGCCCGTCTGTTGTGAAATAAGGGATTCTAGTCTTTTTATTGAGGGCATTTTACCGATAATTTTACAAACAGGTAATTAAATATTAATATTTTTAATCATTCTGTCGGTGATTCCGTCTTTAATATTTAATTTAAATTTTCAATATGATATATATTTTTTTAATATTAAAACGATAATATTTTGAGCTTTGTAGCTTAAGCCGTTAAACTCGCAACCTGAGTTATGAACTTCATTAAGTTTAATAACTTTATTTTTTAAAATTATTTTTTACTTAATTTTATGATAATAAAATTAAACACTCATAAAATTGAGCACCAATTAAATATCGGTTCATTTGTTTAAGAATATAATAACTTTATAGAAAACAAACCAAAACAAATTATAAAGAATAATTTAAAAGCAATGCATCATTGAGTAATGAAATTTAAATTAAAAAAAGAAAAAGAAAAAAAGAAGAAGATGGGCCTACTTGTATTGTTTACATGAACAGTGCAAGCAGGTGATTTCCCCTTAATTCTTGATCTTGTTGTTAGTAACAGTAGCCGTAATAACAATAGTAAAATCAGAAAGAAAGGTGTCAACAATAATAAAAACAAATTATTTGAAACAGAGGCAATAAACTATACAAAAATTGTAAAAATATCAATGATTCTTTATATTATTTTTTTACGATATACATCAGTTTCGATATAAATAATTTATTTAAAATCTAATTGAAAATAAATTTAGTTATAATATATAAAATCTAGTCCAAGAATTATTTTACCTTTAATACCCAAGAGAAATCTTAAGAATAACCACTCCACGAACCAAAATAATTATATCAACAAAAAAAACAGAGCTAAAATATTTTTTTAACATATATAAAATATATAATAATTTATTTTATTTTTCATGATATTTTGGGTTTCCAAATGGACGACCCCAAATCCAGCCCTAAACCCTATATTTTTTATTAATAAACCTATTTTTGGAAGAATGAAAAAGATGGATTATTTTGTTATTGATTTTTTAACCTAAAAAAATGAAATTTATGCACATGAAAATTATCCAGTAATTAAAGATGAAAAAATAAAAATTAAGCCCCAAATATCAATACCCCGAATTCCCAAAAAAAATTGAACTACCCATAAAACACAAGACACCTCCTCAAATAACAAAAGTAGGGTTTTATAGCTCTTTACTGCCTATATATAACTTCTTAACACCTCTGTTTCTCCTCTATTAGCAGGCTTCACTTGTTACATTTCACTGAAGTAGAAAGCCCCAATGCTCGTGCTAAAACACCTGCCGTTCAGTGTTGCAGTTTAGCCTCTTGTACTTTTTTTCAAGGCTTATCTGTGTCAAATCAACGACAACATCTCTTATTTTTTAAAATTTCTCTTTTTTTCATCTGGGTATGTGTTTTTTTGTTGCCTCTCTATACCTCTAGCTTGTTTTTTTGAGAACTATGGTGGAAATAAAGCTAGTCACTACGGCAAAAATTGAGTCTTTTTGGTGGTGTTCACGTGGGGGCTCATGCCCTTTGTGTTAGTGGTTTTGCCTCTAAAAAATCCTTCCAAATTCATCATGTTTTGATTGTTTTATGTTATTGAATTTGTTGGCGATTATTATATTAGATTTATCGCTCTTCTAAGAGAAATCAATGAAGCTGTGATAAATCAAGTTTTGATTGGATTCATCAAGTTTTTTTTTTATTGATTGATCTTGGGTTCTGTTTGTTCTGTGATTAAAGTTATGCTTTTTGTTAGGATATTGTCATTTAGTGTCAATACCCTACCACCAAGCAAGTGGAAGCACCATTAGTACCACTAATGGTGGCATGTTTTAAGGCATTATTGGCCCCTCCATGTTGACCATAAAATGCCTATAAAAAGGGCATAATTATTTAAGAGCAATGAGAGAGTGAGAGAACGTGAGTGTGTGTGAAAGAGTAGAGAGAAAAAGAGAGATGCAATGGCAGCAGCCTTGCTGCCATTGCTGCAGCTGCAACAACAGTTTGTGAGTGCTGGGAGTTGAGTTGAGTGGATGTAATCCTCCTCCTCCATGTATTTATTATATTCTTTCTTTATCTATAATAAAATGACTCTCTTTCGTGGATGTAGTCGATTTGCCGAACCACGTTAAAAATATTGTGTCAGTGTGCTTCCCCTCCCATGAACAATTATCAGTACATCACCGGTCGCGGATTTCCCCAACAATTGGTATCAAAGCACATGGTTTGAAGTGGTGTTTGATTTTTTGCTCAAAAATGAAAGTTGTCAAAATGGTGTTTTGACCATCCCACCGTGTAGAGGAGGAAGAGACGAACGAGCTGAGTTGAGCCGAGCTGAATTGAAGACGAGCCGAGCCGCGAGCCGAGGGATAGGATCCAGTGTAGCGGATCCTACGTGCAACCGGATTTGAGATTGAATCTGAGCTGTTGATCAGGCTATAATTGTTTTGATCGAATCTTAGCCGTCTGAAGTACGATTTGGACGATTCAAGACATGTTTCCAGCTAATTTGATCATTCCGAATGCAATGGTATGGTCCGATCTTTGATATTCGAGACCAAAAATGATAGTGGTGAATTATTAAAGAGAGATTTCCCGATAAGGAGGCATCTGAAGGTCTGGATTGAGGTCGATGGAGATGAAGAAGAAGAAGGTGCACATATTTACCAAATTACATGTGCTGAACTGTTAAATGGGAAAATTTAATGCCTTGATGGAAGGCAAAATTAGGACACTCTAGACACCCGGTTATGTGGATAATTAGAGGTGTAGAGTGAAAACTGACAAAGACCAATCTTGACGAATCTAAGCACTGGTAGTCTCGCCAGATGTTGAGAAATCATGTATTAAACTTGTATATTACAGATCACTTGTAAAGGAAAGCCGCAACAAAGCTAGCAAATGGTTGTATATACGGAAAGTCAGTACGATGGATATATATGGCCTAAGAAGTTCTGTCTAGGAGATTGGGTTTTAAGCGGGACCAGTGTGACCCCTCCAATCTTTCCTGGGAACTTGCTTAGTGGAAAGATTATCCATACGGTACTATTTTCGTATAAATAACAGTTTTGTAATGAAACTGGTGAAGACTAGCAGGATGATGGCACAAGGAGAACAGTTGGGTTCCGTATGATCAAGGATCTGATGGAGTGGTGATTTCTCCAAAGAAGTTAGATTCAGTGATTGTAAATTCTCGAAGGGGAGAATTGATGAAGACCCTAATAATGGAAGAGAAATACAACAAGGGGATAAAGATTGGCACCCTATTTTGACTTGGATAGGTGTTGTGACGGGATGAGCTGCTGTCAAACATAAGCAAGGAATAGGGAGAAATCTAGAGAAGAGAAATTGCACGAGGGCACACGGTGATTGTTCAGGAGTACCCGTTGGATCCCAACGAGGTACTGTAATGAGATAACAGGTGCAAGGAGAAGAAGAATTCCCAGATGGAGCTCAGAGCAGAGACTGTGTACAATATAAAGTCTCTTGTGCTCTTGATGAAGACAACACACGAGGACCTTTCCAATGCATGCAAGGATGGAAAGATGAGCTGTTGCAGAAGCACCTAATTGAGGGGGGTGCAAACGCTTGTGATAAAAGGCGACCGCCTATGAAAGGCGAAGACACCAAAGAGAGTGGTGTAGGTGGAGTTGTCAAGCAGAAAGGCGTAGAAGCTCCAAACATAGAAATCAAGGTGGAGGATTGCGAGGAGTATACCACAACTTTCTCTTTCTATGTAGTCAGTGGCAGTAATCTCCTGGATGAGTAGACTTTTGGAAGAGTGGTGAGCTAGTGATCATATTGAGATACTCAGATGATGACTGTCGTACTTGGAATATTCGTTTGAGGGGGTGTTATAAGCCTTGTTGTGAGGCTTGATAAATCATTCCGGACCGAGCATGGTTAATACGCTCGAAGGGGAATGTTCCCAGAGACAAACGTTAACACTCTTCAGATGTGATGTGGCAAACCATCTGGTTGAAGTGATCCTTTGGTGTAAGCAAGGGTGTGCTTTGGTGACTCTGGTGATTGAAAGGTTGGGCGAGTACCTGTAAACTTGGCCACAGACGCTCTCGGAATGGTAAGCTTGGAAGAGCTGCAAGATGCAAGCTTGTACTGATGAAGCAAGAGGACAATTGACCATATAAATGGCAAAGGGGGTGATTGTTAGGATATTGTCATTTAGTGGCAATACCCTACCACCAAGCAAGTGGAAGCACCATTAGTGCCACTAATGGTGGCATGTTTTAAGGCATTATTGGCCCCTCCATGTTGACCATAAAATGCCTATAAAAGAGGCATAATTATTTAAGAGCAATGAGAGAGTGAGAGAACGTGAGTGTCTTGGTTCAAATTAGATTAATTCTTCCACTAATTATTTTTTACTTGGGTCTTGACTAATGCTAACCAAATACAAAATAAAACAAATTATTTAGTCTTAAAACACACTAAACATAAACATAAACATAAATTGATTTTTATTTTTTTGTCTCCGTTGTTCAAATTGAGTTTTAACTACACTCTTTACACCTTGTCAGTGGAATTAGGGTCTGAAAAACTCAAGACATTGGGTGTTGTCATCAGCTTCATGTCCTTCATAACCCACTAGATCGGAGTTAAATCATAGCACTACATCATTAATTCATTAATTTCTCAAAATGTTTATATTCTGCTGTTTTATATACCCATTTCCCCCCTTTTTTTATTATGGTTTTTCTTGTGCCTGTCGTAAAATTTTCCTTTGTTACTTTTTTATTTTTTTATTTTTGTTCTCGTAAAAGAATGTTTTGCATTTCATGAGAATGATTTCGGTTAAACAAAAAGTTGGGAAGGTGAATGAAGTTGCAATGTGTAGAAATTCAAGTCCTTCGAAAATTATGGCTCAGTGCCATTCATCTAGAATTAATGGTGAACTTGTGAGCCGTCATTCTATGATCTCTATATTGAAGGTGTTAGCATTTCCCAAGTGCCAAAATTGATTTTTTCAACCATTACAGCTGATGCCAACGTTACAGCTGATGCCATCAAGAAGATGACGTGAAAAGCAAAGTAAAATATATTGATAAATAAAACCAACGTTACAGCTGATGCCATCAAGAAGATGACGAGAAGATATTTTATAACACGAGCTAAATGAGAATCAATAATCTTCTTCAATATCAGACTCTTTTAAAGTCTGCTGTGAAGTGTTTATTTTCAATATTTTTGAATGATGCGGAATGGAACTATGAATGCCTTGTACGCAAAGAAGAAGATGAAGGATACACCAAAGAAACAAATCGTGATTGCAAGCCATAATGATGGAGCTAGCACTGCATAACTTCCTGTGATGAATGCGATGACCATTGCGGGGATGGCAGATATGTCCAATCAGAGAAGTTTTCTTTTATATTCTCATCCACTTGACCCCTTTTTCCAAGCAGTGCCCAAAAAAAGTGCATTAAGAGAGCAGAAGTTGAGAGAACCATTGCTATTGCATCTGATATAACAAAGACTACAAAAGCAGCATTTTTAAGAAGAACTGCAGTGCCTTGTTCGTTCTTGTAACTGCCAGGCATGGTGAAAGCAGCTGCAAATGTTATTGTTGCTACGAGTGCCGCTACAAGTATACGAGTCTCCATTGCTATCTCAGTAGTAGAGAGGTCTACTTTCATCATAGCTATGGGCCGTTGAAGCGGTCCACTCCGTACATCTTTCAATGATTCCAAAATCTTTTTCTGCAACAAGTTTCGGCTGTGAAATTAAACGAGTCTTTCTTTTCCTATATCATCTATAGACTCTCAACCTTTGTTTGTTATCATAACAAGCGAGTTTGAAATCAAGTAATTTTGTTTCTTTTAGTATATATTGCTTTTGTTGTTAAGAGGGCTGTTTGTTTTTTAGTTTTAGATTGTTTTTAGGTATGATTTAAAAGTGTTTGGCTTAGAAAAATATCAAATTAATTTTTTTTCGTGTTTTAATATTTTTGATGTTTAAAATTAAAAAATTATTTTAATATATTTTTAAATAAAAAATATTTTTAAAAAATATTTTATATTACAATATTAAACACACCCTAAGACAAACAAATAAAGAAACCTACATCAGTTTAGGGGACAAAGCAAATAGTGTTAATCAATTAAAAATAAGTGTTGAAGTTGAAGGTATGATTTTGTTATATTGACAAAAGGATTTCTATTCTTTTCTTTTTTTTAAAAAGGGAGACAAACCAAGTGAATTTATGTTTGATTGATGTGCTTTATTAAATGTGCATACGGATTTATTGTTAAGAGTTGAAGTTTTATTTAACAAGATTGAATGAATGTTATAAATTATCCTTTGATATTGATGAAAATAATCTTACATCATTCCTATGACAATTTAAATTTAATTTGTTTTGGTAAGATACCTTTGTTTTGCCTTTTCGATTGCAAAGACTCTTTCGCGTGTACGAGTGCGTGCGTGTGTGTCGCAGTGTGGTATCTAAAGACACGTTAAAAAGTCAAAACGAGGGAATTACCTTTTCTTCAGGAAAATTTCCTACCAAGATGTCATCAACGCTGAGGTTTTTCTCGTTAAGGCCACACATCTTCTTGCACGCATGTCTCCTGGATGTCATCACCACTGGTTTAATTGTCATGCAAAATCTAAAATACTTAGATATAGCCAAACCAGAGATATAGCCAAACCAGATCTAAGAAAATTGGGTATAGCAGTTATGTTTAATTTGATAAATAATAATAATAAAAAAGATAATTGAGTAGTTTTGTTGTTAAGAGAAAAAAAAAACACAAACAACAAAAATTGAAAAAATTAAAATTAAAATTAAAATATTATTACAATTCATAATAAAATATCTTTTAATATATAATAATTTCTCCATACCATTTAACTTTTGCTATAATTACACTACGTTTCCTTTTAAGTATTGTAATACTATATGAATTATCTAAATGTTTAAAGATTTTGATAAAAATCCCCAGGCTTCTAGGCCCCAGCGTGAGAGCGGGGCACACATGTAGTTTTTTTAGGGTTTTGGCTGGCATTGGCCGAACCATAATACCCATCAAAAAGTGAAAAAGTAAAAAGTAGAATTTCAGCTCTTGGATTAATAAACACTACTAGTTCCAGTTATCAATCCCTAAAAAACTTAATTTAAAAATAATTTTTTACACAACTTTTCAGAAATAGTAAAAAATTCCTTTACGTATCCCAAGTCGCCGTAATTTAAGCATGTTTTCTTCGTTTAAACAATATATATAGATATAAGTATATAAATTTAAAGTCAATTTCTATCAAATGTGTTAATAGTGTGTTGACAAAGCATTTTTATTTAAAACAGAAGCTATCAAGATTTGATTTTTAGTTTAAATATTTTTTTTTTTTAAGTTAAACGATCAACTCCTCAAACAAACTGAGACAGGATTGCATCAGAATTAAACTTGGGTTCCATGGAGAATACTGCAGCGGGGACGGGACAGTGAGTATTGCTTGAGCATTCAATTTTTTTTTTTTTAATATATTAATATAATATTTTTATAAAAATATAAAAAATATATTATTATTTTTTTCTTAAAAAAACTCAAATTCTACCCCAAAGTCTTCTTTTCCGCGGATGACACGTTAAACTTGGGCTCGGTGGAAAAAACATGCGGAGGGGACGGGACAGCAGTGAAAGGAAAAAGATAACTAGACTTGTGTTCTTTGTCTTTGCTATTATTTTTTTCTAATACTTGCTAGAAAATAATTTTTTATAAAATATATTTTTTTATTTTTTAAAGTTTTTGTTTATACTTTTCTCCTGGCATGCATTGTTAATTAACCTGGGCTAAAAATAGCTAGATATATAAAAAGTTTAAGAATACCCATAAAACTTTTTAAAAAAAAAAGTTTGAAAAAAACTGAAAATTTAGTAAATTCCCATAAAAACTCAAAAAAAAAAAAAAAAAACTGGTTTTACCAGTTTTTATTAAAAAAACCAAACATTTCAGTTGTTATATTTTTTAAAAAAAATATTTGGTTTTTTTTTTAACCAAAAACCTAATCAATCAAAAACTGATCACCACTGGTAAGAATTTCACCTTAGTCTTTCATTATATTATACAGTAGCGGTGAAATTAAATAATATTAAAATCAATTTCTATCAAATGTGTTAATATAGTGTGTTGACAAAGCATTTTTATTTAAAACAGACAAGCTATCAAGATTTGATTCTTAGTTTAAATAATTTTTTAAAAAGTTAAACGATCAACTCCTTAACTAATTTAATTTCGAATTAAAATCCGATTAAACTCCAAATCAATCCCCCCACTCCCAAACAAAAACTAAGACAGTTTTGCATACCGAAAAGGGGACGGGATAATAAAGTACCGTTTAGAAACGCATCACAACCCATAATTTCAAAATAAAATAAAATTAGGCTTGTTTTCTTTTCCGTGGGTGACACGTTAAAATTGGGTCTGTGGACAAAAATGCAGAGGGGACGGAACAACAGTGAAAGGTAAAAGAAAAGGACCAGACTTGTGTTCTTTGTCTGTGATATTAGTTTTATTTAAAATACTGTTTGTTTTTATATTTTAAAAAAAATTTAATTTTTTTAATTTTAAAATATTATTTTTTAAATATTTTCAGATATTTTAATTTACTGATATAAAAAATAATTTTTAAAAAATTAAAAAAATATTTTTTTAATATTTTTTAAAATAAAAATAATTTAAAAAACAACTACAATAAAACTCTCCATCACCCCTAATATATTCATAGTTTCCACCGTGTGAACATGTTGACAAAGGCTACGAGACAACATAAAAAAATCAAATCAGTCCGGAAATTATTAGCTAAAGGCAGGGAAAAAAATTCAAAAGCAGCTGCCAGCCAAGCAAATGCTAAATCACCCTAGAGTCTTCTTTTCCGCGGATGATGAGGTCTTGAGCAATGCGATACAAGTTGAACTTGGGCTTTGTGGACAAAAAAGCAGAGGGGACGGACTTCTGTTCTTCGTCTTTCGCTCTTATTTTTGTCCAAGTGCATTCATACTTTCCACCGTGTGAACACGCTGACAAAGGCTACGTACGAGACAAGATAAAAAATCAAATCAGTTCCAGAAATTATTAGCTAAAGGCAGGGAAGAAAATTCAAAAGCAGCCAGCCAATCAAATGCTAAATCACTGGTAAAGTTAACCGATCAGAAATATTTATGGGACCAAGAAATCTTTGCACGGTCACATTCTGGGACCATATACCATGTAGCATTCAAGACTCATTTTTATTTTATTTTAAATATAGCTAGAAAAGATAAAAATATTTAAAAAATAAAACACTTTGATTTAATATTTTATAACCATTTTTTTAGTGTTAAAATATGGATGGTCACATATTTTATATTTACTTGTTTTTTAACCTTCTCTTTCCTTTCAAATTATAATAACTATCAAACCTAACATGAAACCTAGAAAGCATATAGAGGGACTACAAGTGAAAAAAAAACTTTGGGAATAAACTATAATTTTCCCTGCTTCATAAACAATAAAAAAGAAAAAAAAAGGTTTTTTTGTTTGTGTTAAACTCGGTCAGCACTGTATATATATTTTTGAATTGATAAAATTAAATTAAGTTTCATAAAATTGATGATGAATTTAATGCCATGATAGTTTTTTTATATCATGAATACAGCATCACATGCAAACCAAGCCCAACTGTCATATTAAAATTATTTGAAGAGAATGAAATTAATAATAATAATAATAATAAAATGAATAATTGATTATGGATATTTAAAAAAAAAAAAAAAACCAAGTCGGAATTAGATGCACTGACCGCATATAGGATAATTGTGCATAATAGCTTGATTTTGTATCACTGTCACTGCATAAATTCCAGCTTTTCTGTTCAAAGAATTCCAGATCTTTTGTCCATGTATTTGACGCTAAAAGTTAATCAATGGCAAGTGGCAACAGGAAAAGCTTATATATATTATGTATGTGATGATTCACCCAAAAATTAAACCCAGTCCAGCATAGTTCAATAAATAATTGTTGAATCTAGATGATATATTATTGGTAGTTGAATTAGAGTACTTTGCTGCTTTTGATAACTTTAGTGGATTTACTTTTCTCCTTGCGTGCATTGTTAATTAACTTGGGCTTAAAATAACTAGATATATAAAACGTTTTTAAAAAACCCATAAAACTAAAAAAAAAGTTTTGAAAAAACCTATGCAAAGTCAGTAAAATCCTATAAAAACTCGAGAAAAGCAAAACAAGTTTTGCCAGTTTTTGTTAAAAAAAAACCAAACTATTATAACTTAAAGCTCTTTTAATGAAAGGTTTTTTTTTACGATATAGAAAAAAAAGGCAGATAAATATATACTCGACGTTAGTCCAATCTTTCCTTTCAAATGGACTTCAACAAAAAAAAAAATTGATGTTAGTAATGATATAAAATAGCATAAATTGCAATACCTTCCATTTAAGTATTGTAATATTATATGAATTATTTAAATGTTTAAAGATTTGATAAAAATCCCCTTTATATTTAATAAATATTACAAAAATTCCTTTACTTATCCTAAGTCGCCGTGGTTTAAACAATATATATAGATATAAATATATATTATTAAAATCAATTTCTATCAAATGTGTTAATATTGTGTTGACAACGCATTTTTATTTAAAACAGAAGCTATCAAGATTTGATTCTTAATTTAAATAATTTTATAAAAAAAAGTTAAACGGATCAACTCCTTAACTAATTTAATTTCAAATTAAACTCTACATCAATCTGTTTTATAACCCTAAAAAAAAAAAAAAATCCCCCCACCCCCAAAAAAAATGAAAAAAAGAGAGACAGGATTGCATGTTTTTTATGAAATATATATTTTTTTATTTTTAAAATTTTATTTTTAATATAATGTATTAAATTAATAATAAAAGATTAATTTAAAAATAAAAACAAAAATTCTACCCTAGAGTCTTCTTTTCCGCGGATGACGAGGTCTTGAGCATTGCGAAACACGTTGAACTTGGGCCCTGTGGACAAAAAAACAGAGGGGACGGGACAGCACTGAAACCAGTGAACGGAAAAAGAAGAGGACCAGACTTGTGTTCTGTCTTTGTTCTTATTTTTGTCCAAGTGCATTCATACTTTCCACCGTGATAAAGGCTACGAGACAAGATAAAAAATCAAATCAGTCCTGAAATTATTTGCTAAAGGCCAAGCAAATGCTAAATCACTAGTAAAGTTAACCGATCAGAAATATTTATGGGACCAAGAAATCTTTGCACGGTCTAATTGTGGTACCATACCATGTAGCATTCAAGAGTTTTTTTTTTTTTTTTGTCGTAATTTTTTTTGAAATATAGCTAGAAAAAATAAAAATATTTAAAACATAAAACACTTTGATTTAATATTTTATAACCATTAATAGAAATAGTGGTTGTAAATAATCATTATTTTTGTTAGCTCTGAACAGAAGCTAACCTGATAAATAATAAAATCATTTTTTTAGTGTTAAAATATGAATGGTCAAATATTTTATATTTACTTTTTTTTTGGTAACTTTCTCCTTCCTTTCAAATTATAATAACTATTGAAACCCTAACATGAAAACCGAGAAAACATATATAGGGACTAAAAGTGAAAAAAATAACTTTGGGAATAAACTATAGTTTTCCATGCTTCTTAAACAATAAAAAAGAAAAAAAGGGTTTTTTGTTTATGTTAAACTCGGTCAGTGCTGTATATATTTTTTTGAATTGATAAAATTAAATTAAGTTCTATAAAATTGATGATCAATTTAATGCCATGATAGTTTTTTATATATCATGAATACAGCACCACATGCAAACCAAGCCCAACTGTCATGTTAAAATTATTTGAAGAGAATGAAATTGAAAATAATAATAGTAAAATGAATAATTGATTAAGAATAAAATAAAATAAAATAAGCAAGTCGGAATTAGATGCACTCACTGCAAATAGGATAATTGTGCATAATTACTTGCTTTTCTATCACTGTCACTACATAAATTCCAGCTTTTCTGTTCAAAGAACTTCAGATCTTTTGTCAATGCATGTATTTGACGCTAAAAGTTAATCAATGGCTACAGGAAAAACTTTTATATATTATGTGTGTGATGATTCACAAAAAATAAAACCAATCCAGCATAGTTCAATAAATAATTGTTGCATGCAGATGATTTATTAATTGGTAGTTGAATTAGAGTATTTTGCTTTCGATAACTTTAGTGGATTCACTTTTCTCCTTGCATGCATTGTTAATTAACTTGGGCTCAAAATAACTAGATATATAAAAAGTTTTTTAAAAAACCCATAAAACTAAAAAAAAGTTTTGAAAATACCTATGAAAAGTCAGTAAAATCCCATAAAAACTCAAGAAAAGCAAAACAAGTTTTGCCAGTTTTTGTTAAAAAAAAAACAAACTATCATAACTTAAAGCTCTTTTAGTGAAAGGTTTCCTTTTTACGATATAGAAACAGAATGGAGATAAATATATACTTGAGTGAGTCACATATCGAGGACAAAACTTGACTGATATATCATGTGCATGGCCATGATATTTTTTCTCTAAGACAAGACCGCTAAAAAGAAATGGTACGATAGAAGAAGTGACCATGAACAACGAGGTCAAGGAGAAATGGTCGGCCCAGGGACCACTACAAAGTCCGAATCAAGATGTGAAAGAAAAGAAAGGTGGAAGAGAGCCCTCTTTTTTTTAGTGGTGATATTGGTATTAGCAAGTTAGCCCCCTACTAGCTACCGGTAAATATCTTTGCATTCAAAGTGCGAGAATACTCGTCTAAAACGAATACTTTTAGAAAGATTACAGGCATATGGCTTCCATACCATTGGCTTAACACTAACAACATAGGTAATGAAATTATGAAAAACATTTAGATAAAAATTGAGTTTTTCATGGTCGTCCTGGGTTGATGGTGTGGTCGGGCTTGGTAGGTTCATGAGCTTTTTTACAAAATAAAACTCTTGTAAACAATAAAAAATTCTTTGATACTAAAATTATTAAGTATAAGAGTGCAGAGTGTGCAGAGTTTTTGTGTGTAGAATGGAAGAGACTATTTTAGTTGTATTTCCAGGACTTGTCTCTTGTAGAACTTGGCTCTAGCTTTGTGTGGCTTAGAACTGATATCTTGCAAGGCTAAAGCTTTCAATGGCTAAGAGTAGCTTTGGCTTTCTTTTATATGTATATATATATATATATACATGGAGACTGGGTGTAGTCTCTGAACTTATCTTGTGGAGAAAAAAAAATATTTTCATATAAAATTAAGTCATTAAATGATATACCTTGCTTGCTATCAGTGGAGATGTTGGTGACAATAATTTATTACAAATTTGTAATGTGTTATGGAGATTTTTTATTTATTTATTTAAATTGCATCTCATTCTTCATAAATTATTAGAGATATCACTTGGATATCAACCTTTTTATCTCTCTTTTCAAGGCATGATGTTTTTCAATGCTATGATTATAGTCACGGTAAAAATGATAGAACTTGTTAATGTTCTTTGCGTTAATAATACCACTCTTCATGAAAGATATATATTGTACAAAATCTTTTCCCTAAATTGAATCCAACATCCATGTATGCATAGTGGTTAATGGTGCGGCTAAGAGCTTTGAAAATGTTAAGAAATCATAAATCGATCCCTTGTAACATTTCTTTAATGTCCTAGTAGAAGATTGGTGATATTGTGGAGATTCTGTCCTCTAGAAATAAGGTATTTTTATCTGGTCACACTTGTTTTCTCCACCTAAATATAATTTTTTATTACATAATTTTTATTGATAAAAGTTTTGTCATGAAAATTACAGAAGTATTTCCATAATGAATATTTATAGAATTCACTTATTATGAGGCAATAAGTTCACATAGATTTTTTGTGTTTACAATTTATTTGTTGAATCTTTAAATATATGCTTTGTGCTTTCATTTTTTTATTATATAATGATGAAGAGCTTAATCGTGCTATTTTTACTTGGTATGCTAGTGCTAAAATAAGAGGTTAGCTTGATATACAGATTATTGATCAACTATAAAGATCAATATATACATATATATATATACATATATATATATATATATATATATATATATATATTTAATGATATGTTTTCGATGAATGATATGTTTTTGAATTAAAGCTATGGTGATTTAGCCACTTTGTCAATTAAAAAAAGAAGAAGAAGGGATTCAGTCACAACTCTCTACACTTGCTACCTTAAATTCAATGTTTTCACCTCCCCTTCATTTGCTGTATTAATGCAACTTTCAAAGTGTTCCTAACAAAACAAACCACATTGATGCACACCAACCATTCCTTTAATTTTTCTTTTCCGCACAAAACAGCCCCTTTAGTTCTTGCATTGGATCCAAGTCTAAATTAAATTTAAATTTGGCTAGCAACCTTTGTTAATTGCATATGCTCTTGAATATAAAAGTGTTTTTAGAAATATCGTTGTGATTGTTTTTTAAAATATTTTTTATTTAAAAATATATTAAAAATATTTTTTATTTTTAAAAAATTATTTTTAAAATCAATACATCAAAATAATATAAAAATATTAAAAATATATTAATTCAAATTAAAAAAAAATTAATTTTTTTTTAGAAGCCCTTATCAAACACATTATTAAACACCCTTTAATGTACTCGTTATGATTGTCCTAGCTTCTCTTCCTCGAGGTCGATCTCTCGGCTACACTTGCATCATTTCTGTCCACTCGTTTTTCTTATGGTTAGAGCTGGACCACAATCTCCTTATCTTCAAGTCAGATGCGTGAAACATGTTTTTTAAAATTTTTATTTTTTTAGTTTGAAATTAAATTATATTCTCTAAGCATAGAAAAGAGATTCCTTTTTGGTTTTATATATTTTTTAAAAGTATTTTTTAAAAATAAATTAAATTCACATGTGTTTTAGTGTTTTTTAATGGTTTTGATAGATTAATTTTAAAACTAAAAAAATTTTAAAAAATATTATTTTAATATATAAAAAAAAACATTTAAAAAAATGCATAGATATCAAACATTCACCAAGTCTCATGCGGAAGAAGGCCATATCGATCCCTTCGAGAGTGATCAAACAAGAACACAATTCTTCATGTCTACTTGAAAAACCAAAGCAGTGAACCGGAATTCACTGATTTTGTTGATATAATTCTAGAAAGGTGTCCACCACTGTTATTTTTAAAAGGGTTTTTTTCTTTGAAATCAAATTTATATTTTTATTAGTGTTTTTTAATAATTTTGATGTATTGATTTTAAAAATAAAAAAATAAAAAATTTTATCTTAAAATATTTTCAAACAAAAAAAATAATTTTTAAAAAACATAATAAATTATAATATCAAATATATACTAAATCTTATGCAATCTGTATAGTAGCTGGTTAGAGCCCGTTTGGGGCTGAGTTTCAACCAGTTTTTTGACAAATTTTGAATATTTTTTTTTTGTTAAAATTGAGTGTGGTTTATACTTTTTAGATCGTTTTGATGTGCTGATATCAAAAATGATTTTTAAAAAATGAAAAAATATTATTGACATGCTTTTCGACATGAAAAGCTATTTAAAAAGCAACAGCTACCACACTCCCAAACACCCTCTTAATGCAGCCACTTACCTGATAGTAAATTATAGAAGTACAACCTGATATTAAAATATATATATATTTTTAATATGTTTTCAAATAAAAAACATTTAAAAAATCATTTATCACACTTTCAAACACCCCCTAAATTAACTATAGGGAGCAACAAACCAAATAAATCAGCAGCTTGTGATCAGTTGAGGAGTGTAACATCTTATTCACCTTTGTGCCACAGTGATTTCTCCTCCCCTTCATTTGTTTACTTTTCATTTAGTGAGTTTCTCTAAGCTACAAAATAGTATGACGACCTATATGGATCCTGTCTTGTTCCAAGCTGCAGCTGAAGGCCGTATCGGTCCCTTTGAGAATTATCAAACCTGCCTTGATCAGTTATTGACTCCAGACGAGAACACCATTCTTCATGTCTACTTAGAAAACCAACGTAGAAAATCAGAATCCACTGATTTTGTTGATAAAATTCTCGAAATGTGTCCACCACTGTTATTGCAGGCCAATAAGAAAGGTGAAATCCCACTCCATTTGGCAGCAAGATATGGTCTTTCCAAAGCGGTAAAGGTCCTCATTGACCGCGCAAAAGCTCTACCTGCAGATCCAGAGAGCGGAGTAACAGAAGCAAAAAAGATGTTGAGGATGACAAATGAAGAGCAAGATACAGCGTTGCACGAGGCAGCTCGAAATATCCAAGCCCAAGTGGTGGAAATATTGACAAAAGAGGACCCTGAGTTTTCATATTCCGCCAATGTTCATGGAGAAACTCCACTTTATATTGCTGCTTCCAGAAAGGGTCTAGGACGAAAAAAGGTGATCGATGAGACTACATTGCTGAAACGGAGAAATATTGCAGCTGCTTCCAGAAGAGATCAAGAACGAGGAAAGGTAGTCGATGAAATCTTAGGAAATTGCATGTCAGTGGACTATGGCGGCCCTAATGGTAGAACTGCTCTACACGCGGCAATCAGGGTGCGAGATCATGGTAGGATTTTGTGCTCAAGTCTGGAGAATTAAATATTTTATATATAATAGTGTAAACTATAATTTATAAGCCACGTACGTATATTTGATTTTATATATCCGTGTTTGCTTCATAATTAGCTTTTTTTTTTTTAAGAAACTTTGTGAGTTTAAGACTTATTTTTTTTATTTAAAATTATATATATTTTTTAATTTTATTCTCATTCAACTTTTAAATTTATAAGATTTGTTCGTCATTATTTTACTAAACAAGAAAAAAATATATTAATAATTTTTTTTCAATTTGTTTTCTATAATATAGTCAAATACTGAAAAATATTTTTTAATTTATTTTTAATGATACTACTAAATATTAAAAAATAATTTATTTTCTAGAAAATTATTTTTCAAGAAACCAGTTTTTTAAAAGAAATTATTAAACGGGGCATAAGTGAAATCTCTGTTGTTCATGAAGGATAACTTTTATTCCTTGTTTTGTTGGTTTCAGTGACAATAAAAAAATTGTTAGAAAAAGAAAAAAAGTTGACGAAAACAACCGATGAGAACGGCTGGTCACCACTTCACTACGCTGCCTATTATGACTGTTCTGCTCGTACAGTGGAAGTATTGCTAGAATATGATGCGTCCGCGGCCTTCCTTGCTGAAACAGAGAAGAAGAGAACAGATCTTCAAATTGCTGAAACAGAGAAGAAGAGAACATATCTTCAAATTGCTGAAACAGAGAAGAAGAGAACAGATCTTCAAATTGCTGGAACAGAGAAGAAGAGAACAGCTCTTCACATTGCTGCCCTTCAAGGACATGTAAACGCAATGGAACTGATTGTTTCTCGATGCCCAGCTTGTTGTGAGCTAGTTGATAACAGAGGTTGGAATGCCCTTCACTATGCTGTGGCCAGTAATGATATAGTAGCGTTCGAGCAATGTCTGATGATTCCATTACTTGACAGACTTAAAACGAAGAAGGATGAGAAAGGAAACACGCCCTTCCATCTAATTGCTGCTTTAGCGCACCAGCAGCAGCAATGGAGACGTGTTTTAGATGGAAGCAAGATTCCAGAGTTATGTGGTCTTAATAAGCGAAAGCTAAGCGTCAACGACATTTGTTTCGGAGAGTTTGGAGAGATACAGGTAATCAATCCTCTATGAATTAACTGTTGTGATAATTAATGCATCCATGAAAAATAAAATTAAAGTAATTGGTCACCAAATGGGTCCATATAACTTTTGTTCAGTTGGGCTCAGTTCTGTATCATCTTAGGAGTATCTTCTATTTTTGTTTTGTTTTAAAAATGTGTTTTATTTAAAAAAATTAATTTTTTTTATTTTTTTTTGTAATTTTGATAAGCTGATATTAAAAATAAAATAAAAAAAAAAATTATTTTTAAATATTTTACAATAAAAAATACTTTTAAAAATTATCTATATCACATTACTAAATATAAAAATAACATAATCCAAATAACTTAATAATCTTTTTTATTTGGAATGAAGTCATTTTATTGATTTTGTTAAGTTTTTCATCTACAATAACAGATTATGCATTTGAATCGCATGTAACTGTTTTATAAAAACATATATTATTCAATAAAAAAACAAAAGTATTACAAATGAATGAAAAAAAATACAATTAATTAAAAATTTAAAAATCTGAGAATTAAAGTTGAAAAATCTAAGAGAAACTTAACATAATCTTAGGAAATCTAATATAAAATTAATCTTAGGAAATAAAAGCATGCGGTTTAATTTCAACCAAATTAGTTTTTGTTACCTACTAATATATACAGTAACAGAAAGGATGTGATTGCAAACAAACTTGTTGCGGAAACAAAAACAAAGATCCGGAAGTTGATTTATGATATTTGATAAATAGCCAAAAATTATAGAAATCTACGATATTTTACCCTAAATATTTTGCAGAAAGAGATCTTAGAATCCCTTGAAGATGCTGGCAGAGGACCGCTTGGCAGTCGAGTTTTGAATGTTGAGAGAAAGAAAGAGTTAAAGGATGCTTTGAGTAAAGCAAGAGAGTCTCAACTAGTTGTTGCGGCGTTGATAGCAACGGTAACATTTGCAGCAGCATTCACCCTACCTGGCGGTTACAAGAGTGACCTAGGCACTGCAATTCTTGCTAAAAAAGCTGCTTTTATAGTATTTATCATATCAGATACGATGTCGTTGGTGCTCTCTATTTTAGCTGTCTTTATCCACTTCTTGATTTCGCTGATTAAAGGTTTGGAAAAGGTAAAGGATAAAGAGATAGATAACGTAGGAACCACTGAGAAATTATTTGAGGTTGCCACGTGGTTGACCATGATTGGCATGGGGACAATGATTATCGCATTCGTCACAGGTACATATGTAGTTCTAGAATCTTCATTGGGGCTTGCCATCAGCACTTGTCTCATTGGATCGAGCTTCTTCTTCTTTATGTCTTTCGTGTTAGGGTTAATTTACAAGGAATTAGGAGATGCGATTTGGTGAAACAATTATTCTAAATTTTTTTTATCAAAATAAAATTCAGATGTATTTTTTAAGACATTCTTATTGTTTTTGAAAAAACATTGTAACATTATATGGTCAGAAATCATGTGGATGGTTGCCAAATTAGTTGTTAATTTTTTGTTTTATATTTTTATTGTAATTGATGCGCATTACTATTTTTTATTTATTTTTCTTATTCATGACTAAAATTTAGTGATGCAATTACTAGTTGGTAAAACTAAATTTATTTTCCAAAGTACAATTTGCTTTGATTGATTGTTTATTAATCAAAATTGTACTTGCAAAGTCTTTGTTTTTGTATTCAAAAGGTATTATTTTTTTTTTAAAAAAAATTTTATATTAATTTTTTTTTATAATTTTAGATTGTTTTAATATGTTAATATTAAAAATAAAATTTTAAAAATAAACACAAATAAATTTTTTTAACATATTTTTAAATAAAAATTATTTTAAAAAACACTTTTACCACACTCAAAACATTGTAACAAAAACTACTCTCCAAAGTGGGATATGCCAAGTTTCATTCTTCTTTGGCTCCTGTGTCCGCTAGCTAGCCTGTTCCATGAAGTGCATGTATGGTTGGACTAATCTCATCGACTCCATTGAATGACATGTCAGACCTCTGAACATGTGTTTTGATAGCATAAAAATTTTAAATTGAAAATTGAAATGATGATGTTTGTATTAAAAAAAAAAAATTAAAAATATTTGAATTAATAAATCACATAAAGAATGGTTAATCTAATTAAAGGCTACACCAGTTGGGTTTTTTTTTTGTTGTAAAAAAATAAAAATAAATGTAAGTGTAAATATTTAACCAAGTAACATGATTGCTTTTTATTTGTTTATTTAATTGTATAAAAATAAAAATGAATATTTTTAATAAAGATAGTTATTTGAATTCTCTGGAAAAATATATTTTTTTGTTAAAATTCTCTTTTCATAATAACATTTTTTTTTTAATTTGAAAAACATCTTTTCTAATAGCAATAAAGTTTATGGAATAAAAAATAAAGAAAACTACAATAGAAATTAGAAATATTGTATTGATTTAAAATAAAGAGTGAACAATGTATCTAATCAAAACTCCATTTTTTTTTATTAATGTGTTTTTTTAATTACGAAAACATGTTTTTTTCTTAAGAAGTATTGTTATTTTAAATTAAAAATTATCAAAATCACACATATATATATATATATATATATATATTAGAATTTCTTACTTTTCTATCAAATAAAATTCAGATGTATTTAAAACAAATATAAAAAAATATTTAAATTATCCTTAAAGTATTTTAAATAAAAATTCTAATGCATTTTTTTTATAAAAAAAATTTAAAGTATGCTTAAAGTATCTTAAACAAAAATTATAATTAATTATTTTTAATTTTTTATAGATATTGAATCTGATAATCATGTCAGATTCAAGAGATTTGGGTCTAATAATCATGTTAAACCTAAAGTATTTTAGTATGACCAAATTTAGACCCAAAAAATTTAGATATGATCAAATGCTTAATTTGACAAAAAAAAAAAGATAGCAAAAAAATTTATTATAATTGCAATACGTTCCTTTTTAAGTATTGTAATATTATATGAATTATCTAAATGTTTAAAGATTTTGATAAAAAAAAATAAAATCCCTGGGCCTTTAGGCCCGAAAGTGAGTGCAGGCAGGCACGCTTGTTGTCTTCCTGGGATGTTGACGAGGCGCTGCACGGGTGCTGGCCGAGTGCTAGCTAGTGGCCGAACCAAAAGGCCTTTTAAATAGTGAAAAGTAGAATTTTACTCAAGACACTACTACTTCTAGTTATCAACACTTTAAAAAATTAATTTAAAAATAATTTTTGGTGCAACAGGATAGTAAAAAATTCCTTTACGTATCCCAAGTCGCCGTAATTTAAACATTTTTTCTTGGTTTAAACAATATATACAGATATAAATATATAATACTAAAATCAATTTCTACCACTTAAAAGTATAGACCCCCCCCCCCCTCAAACAAACCGAGACAGGATTGATTCTTGGTTTAAACTTGGGCTCCAAGGACAATACTGCAGAGGGGACGGGACAGTAAGTATTTCGGGGGCATTTAAAATGTTTTTTTTTAATATATTAATATAATATTTTTTTATAAAAATATAAAAAGAATTTTACTTTTTTAAAAAAATCGAATTCTACCCAAGAGTCTTCTTTTCCGCGGATGACACGTTAAACCTGGGCTCCGAGACAAGATAAAAAATCAAATCAGTCTTTAAGAAGCTGTACTTCGTATATATGTATTAGGGAGAATCTGCACTTGAGATCACCTTTGTCTTCACATGAGATGCACGTAGATTTATACACGTTGATGGATGCTTTCTTTAAATCATAAATCCAGGCTGTTGAAATATAAATTCATCATTTATATAATCATATCAAAATTTGCTATAAAACTCCTTACTCACATATGAAATTCAACTGTTATGAGTCTCTTGTTAACATTTAACAACTTCCATTCAGCATGAGATTTAATTGCATGATCTTATCTCAACGATAACTTGGACAACCCAACACATAACATTGGATCAAATAATTAGTTTGTTCTTTTTTGTATTCTAAATACTTAATAAGGAAATGAGATTCGTAAAAAACTAATTTGGTCCAACAGTACGCGTTAAGCCATTCAAGTCATTGTTATCGTGTTACATTAAAATTAAAAAAAAAAAGGTTAACCAAACAAGAAACTTGGTTTTTAGGTTAATTTTGGTATAAGGGTAAGAGAGGTTCCCTACTTTCAATTTTCATCCCTCATGTTTGGTACAAATTTAAAAAGAGAAAATCATTTTAACGAGGTTATCATTTAACCCTCTTTTCGTGGAGGAAAGGTAAGGGGATAAAGGAATTTTGAAGGGGAAAAATTCTTTGTTCTGGTATATGTCCCTCCCTTTTTATTCCATTTCTCATTTAAAACCATAAATATATTTTATAAATTTTATATATGTGATTTTAAGTTATTTTTATAATTATGTTTAATTTAGATTTTGACTTGATTTATATTAGTATTTACTATTATCCATAAAATATTTGTTTATAGTTTATTTAATTCAAGTTTAGTCGTGTTTACTTTCACATGTTTCGTTTTAATCCAATCAAACTGTTCCGGTCAATAACACTTACGTATGAAGCAAATTTAGGTCTATCTTTATCACATACAATACAATTGAAATTAGAAGGTTAATCGATTTTCAATTAAAATTTCTTCAAATATGATAATTCACTTTTAATTCTTATTCTCTTAACATTTTTTTTTTTCAAATTTTTCTCTTATAGTGGAGCACTTGGAAATAGCTTTTAGTCCTCTTCAGTTGTTTTTTAGAAAAATTGAGAAATATAAAATGCCCATTTACAAACAAAAACATTTATAAATCCTAGCAATTTTTGCTAACAAGAATTTGTGTTTTAAACCAAGACCTGATGCATTAGGTTTTGATGGGCGTTGTGTCTGTGTTAACTTCCTGCCATTAATCAAACTATTTAATTAATTATATGAAGTGGTACTAACTCATCGACGTACTGCAATTACAGGTGATCATGAGTGGAAAAAATGCCGTTCCTGCCATAATCATGTAGAGGATTGTTGTTGGCAAAGTGTTCTTGCCGCCCTCCTCCATTCAGAAAATATTGCTGCAGTACGTGTGTGTTAATGTCTCTCTCGGCTACTCAGCCTATCCCTCTTTCTTAGCTATAACACTTTGCTTTTGTGCCACTGCAGCTGGGCCATAAATCAACCAATGTCATCCACAAGGGGTCGCAGTAATTTTGCTTTAGAGCTTAGAGTCTAATGGCGACCGGAACTCACAACTGACAAAAGCACAAGAAATCAACTATAAATGAAATGATGCTTCAATTAAGGAAAAGGGCCTCTTGCCTTCAATAAACAAAAGAGCTAATTGTCATATATTCATATTGATTATTTGTATTTTATTTTTGGTTTGGTGCTTCGTAGCTTGTGGCCTAAGGTTTTTGATTTTTTAATTATGAGTTAATTTAGCGAGACATAACCTTCTTTGTAGTGTAAACAGGAAAGCTGTCTTTTGAGGCAATCGAGATCGTGGCCACATTTAAAAGTTCAATTATGAAAATAATAGGTAATTGACATCTTATTTTATGAGAAGAAGGGAAAGATCTAACTAAATAATTCGTTATATAATATTATAATTATTAAAAATTTAATTAGTTAATAAATATTTTATAATACAAGATTGGTTATACAAAATAGAAGATATTATTATCCTTTAAACGTCTTACTTAAGATAGACTGCATTACTGATTTTATCTTAAGTTGATAAGAGCTTGTTGTATCATGCTACCAATGGTTTACTTGTAATATTTATGACTCTAGTACTAATGAATATTCGGATATAAATACTTCAAACTCTAGTATTTGTAAATATTACGTAATACTAAAAAACATATTATTCTTAATTCTGTCGTTAATGAATAAACTAGTAAAATTTGAATTAAAATTAAAGCATATATATTTTTTATTGTTATTTTTTATGGAAGAAAAGATAGATATGTATCAGATACGATATTCACATTTCACAAATAAAAATGATTTGTTTGAATAAATATAAAAATAAAAGAGGCGAAATAAAAGAGAAAAAAATAAAGACTGTTTTGCTAAACACATCTTTAATCCAAAATAAATTGGGTCAGTTGGGCTTGAAATCTAGGCCTAGCCCAGCCTCAACTGCTCTTTGTTTTTTAACTAGATCTAGCTTAATTGTACTGGGTAGACATAGCTAACTCAGTCTAGTTACTGACCCAAACCAGTAACCTGATGGACTTTTAGTAGCAGGCGGGCGTGAACTGTTTACGCACGCTTGCTATAGTCAAAGGGTGATTAAAATGAAAGGGGAGGGGAAACGTACGTAGCTTACCTGGTGCTTGGGGGAGAAGATGATGGCGAATGTGTACTGGCTGGCTAAAGCTACTCTCTTCCCTCTGCTTCTGTTTTTCGTGCGCTTCTCTTCTGGTCTTACTTCTTTTCTCTCTGGGTTCTCTCCCCTTCTGCCTCTCTCCTCTGCTCTCTGTTTCTTGTTTGTCCTCTATGGTTTTCTGGTGCTTGGGGACGAAGACGATGGCGAAGGTGTAGTGGCTGGCCAAAGCTACTTTCTTCCCTGTACTTCTGTGTTTCGCGTGCTTCTCTTCTGGTCTTACTTCTTTTAATTCTCTCTCGGTCTCTCCCCTTCTGCCTTTCTCCTCTGCTCTCTGTTTCTTGTTTGTCCTCTGTGTTTTTCTTCTTCGCCCTGTCGTCTTTCTCTCGGTCTTTGTTTTCGTTTCTGAGTCTCTGTTCGTTTTTTCTGTCTTCCTGGTTTTCTTTGTTCGTTCCTCCACTCTTGTCCTCTTCTTCTCGTTCGTTCGTCCCCCCCACTCTTCTGGCCTTTCTCTGGCGACGGGTACCAATTCCCCTGTTCTTATTAATACTCTATTTTGATGACAGCTGCCAGTAACTTACTAATTTGTCAGCAAGTTCATTTTGGCTTGAAGAAATATTGTAATAATTGTGGGAAATACACTTCCAGTTCTTGTTAATAGCCAACTCCATCCATAGCCATTTTGCTCAACAATCACCTAAAAGATGAAGTTATGTGCATTATGATTCTATTTGTGATTAACATGAATATCTTGTTAGAACCCCAAATCTTATATATATATGTGTGTGTATATATATATATATGGCAATGATTTTAAAAAGGTCCTAAACATGATTCATATATCATGCTCTCTCTTTTGTAAAAAACCAAAGAAATCAGCAGCTTGTGATCAGTTGAGTGGACCCTTTGTTCCACAGTACTTTCTCCTCCCCTTCATTTGTTTACATTTCATTTATGGATCCTGTCTTGTTCAAAGCTGCAGAAGCAGGTAATATCGGTCCCTTTGAGAATTGTCAAACCTGCCTCAATCAGTTATTGACTCCAGACGAGAACACCATTCTTCATGTCTACTTAAGAAACCAAACAACGGAACCGGAATCCACTTATTTTGTTGATAAAATTCTTGAAAGGTGTCCACCACTGTTATTCCAAGCCAATAAAAAAGGAGAAACCCCCCTCCATTTGGCAGCAAGATATAGCCATTCCAATGTGGTAGAACTCCTCATTCACCGTGCAAAAGCTCTACCTTCAGATCCGGAGAGCAGAATAACTAAAGCTAAAACGATGTTGAGGATGACCAATGGAGAGGGAGATACAGCGTTGCACGAGGCAGCTCGAAATAGCCAGAGCCGTGTGGTGAAAATATTGACTAAAGAGGACCGTCAGTTTTAATATCCCGCCAATGTTCATGGAGAAACTCCACTTTATATCGCTGCTTCCATCATCCCATGGGGGAGCGAAGAACGAGGAAAGGTAGTCGATGAAATCATAGGAAACTGCGTTTCAGTGGACTATGGCGGCCCTAATGGTAGAACTGCTCTACATGCGGCAATAACTATGGGAGATTCCATAACTTGACAGACTTAAAACGAAGAAGGATGACAAAGGAAACACGCCCTTCCATCTAAAAACGAAAAGTAGTACAAATGAATGAAAACAAAACAATTAATTAAAATTTAAAAAATCTGAAAATTAAAGTTGAAAAATCAAATAGAAACTTAACATAATCTTACAACAATTAAGGAGAGTAACAATAAACAATAATATATTGGGTTATCTGAAAATTAAAGGCCCGGAAGTTGATATATGATATTTATTAAATAGCTAAAAATAATGGATATCTACGATATTTTACCCTAAGTTTTTTGCAGGAAGAGATCCTAGAATCCCTAGAAGACGTTGGCAGTGGACCGCCTAGCCGCCGGCGCAAGGTTTTGAGAAGAGGGAATGATGAGAAAAATAAAAAGAAAGGGGATGATTTGTCATATCAGAGCACTGCAATTCTAGCTAAAAAAACTACTTTTATCGTATTTGTCATATCAGATGAAATGTCAATGGTGCTCTCAATTTTTGCTGTCTTCATTCACCTTTTGATTTCGCTGATTCAAGGTTCGGAAATGGTCAAGGATGAAAAGATAGACAAGGAAACCACTAGGATATTATTTGGGGTTGCCACGTTGTTTACCATGATAGGATATCAATTACCTTCCTTGGGGCTTGCTATCACCGTATGACTCATTGGTTTGAGCTTCTTCTGCCTTACCTTATGTATAAATTATATTTATAAAATTTTTTAAAAAATATATTTTTTATTTAAAATAAAAAAAATTATATTTTCGTATCGTTTTTGATGTATTAATATAAAAAATAATTTTAAAAATTAAAAAAAAAATTATTTTAATATATTTTCAAATAAAAAATTATTTTAAATCGCTACTATAATCTCAATCACGCTATTAATGTTTAGTTCCTTTACACAAGGATTTATAAGATAAGTTATTCTAGGAAAACAATCAATTATAAATTTTCTATCAAATAAAATTCAGATATACTTTTTAAAAAATTCTTATTGTTTTTGAAAAAAATTTGTGACGTCATATGTCATATGGTCAGAAATCATGTGGTTGTTTTGATTTCCTAAATCGTAAAATCTTGAAGTGGCTTGTTTGCTGATTGTGTTTATATATCTTTTGCTGATAAGAAGCTAGTTACCTCTTCAAAGCCTAGATATGATATACTACAACTATAAGAAGTTTGCCATAAATCGATATTATTTGTCATAGGTTTCTGCGGGTTTTATGATGTTTTTACTGTTAAACGCAGGAATAAAGTCGATTGCATGTGGTCCTTGTACCAAAGTTTTATATCTGTTTCTTATGAACACATTGGCTAATTCATTTCTTATGTTTGCGTTACAATGGTTCTAGAGTTGAACAGGAGATTCATCGTGTGGGTGGGGATATTGGCAGCGTTGATTTTTTTGGTTGTCTTTCCTGTGAATCCGGTTTTCAGGAAGAGATGATAAACAATGTTGAAAATGACACCGTTACACTCGAAATAATTATTTTTAATTTGACCTTTAAACTTCTGATATTTAGCAACTACATCTCTAATCAAGAAAAATCTTTTTTTTTTTTAATGTTACCCCTAGATCAAATTGCAATTGAACCCCTAAATTTCAAAGCCATTTACAAAACAGTACTTGATTTTCAATTTAATCAATTCACTCCTCAATTGACTTTTTAACTTTTAATTCAATCAAAATTACCCTTGAAAAAATAAATTAACCCCCATAGTGTTACTGCCTATTCACTTTGATCCTTGAACTTTAATTGCTTGCACTTTTATCCTTGAACTTTAAATCAAAGTTTAATTAAGTCCCCAAACTTATTAATTCTTCTAATGTTTTACCACATTAACTGCCAAATTTATAATTCCATCATTATTAATCCTCAAACTTTCAATTTGTGTTGTCTTAACCCAATTCTCAAATTATTTTTTAATCCATTTATTTTTTTTTAAATTAAAAAATTGAGTTATAATAATAATGATGATGATGATGATGTTTTTCAATAATAAGACAAAAATTTAAATTTTAGCTAAAATTTGTGAAAAAGATTTCAAACAAAAATAGTCAATTCCAGATTTGCTATCAAATAAAATTCATAAATGTGTGTTTTTTATTCACTTTTTAAGTTTGTCATAACCCAATTTTTAACCATTTTTATTTTAATTATTATTATTATTTTATTTACTGAAAATGATAAAAAAAAAAGATGATGATAATGAAAAAATAAGTAAAATTAAATAAATGAAGAATGAATTAAAATTTGGGTTAATGGCAAAATGATTGGAAGTTTTTGTGTTTAATTAAACTTTGAAATTAATCTAATTAAGCTTGGAATTAATTCAATTAATCCAATTAAGGGTTTAATTGGAGAATTGATAAGTTTTGAGACTTAATTGAGCTTGGAATATTAATCCAATTAAGGGTTTAATTGGAGAATTGATAAGTTTTGAGACTTAATTGAGCTTGAAATTAATTTAATTAATCCAATTAAGGGTTTAATTGGAGAATCGATAAGTTTTGAGGCTTAATTGGACTTGGATTTAATTAAATTAATTAAAGCATGGACTTAATTGAAGAAATATTAACGTTTGGGGTCAAAATTGCAAAATTAAAACCCAAGGACCAATGTGTAAATGGCGCTGAGATGCAGGGGTTCAATTACAATTTACCCAAGGACTGGACTGTAAAAATGAAAAATGTCAGGGATGAAAACACAAAACACCAAAACGGCGCCGTTTCCCGCAACTGTTCATCTTCTTCCCGACTGAAAACGGACGCCCACCGCCGCTCCCACCGTTACACCTGCAATTAACACAATTTATGGCTTGAAGAAACGGCTTTGTTCTCTGGCTATAAAAGCCAGAGATAGTCCATACACGCAGGGGGGGTTGGAAAGACAGAAACGAAAAAACCTGACACGAGGGGGAAGAACAAAACAGACTTTTGTTCCTCTGTTTCCTTGAGAGGAAACAGAGGAGGAAAAACCCGAAAAAAAACAAATACCCAAGGGAAATACAGAACCGAGGGGTTGAGAGAGGAGGAAAAAACGAACAAGAAGAAAAACAGAGGGAATAAACCCAGCAGAGACAGAGTGAGACAGAGGGAAGAAACCCAGCAATACCGAGAGAAAGAAAACACCACAACCAAAAACAAAACAGAGAAAACGCAAGTGTAGAAGCCCAGAAAACCAACGTTATCATCACTATCTTCTCAATCGCCCCCTGCACAGAAAGAACCCAAGAAGTCAGTCGTGATCTTCATCATCACCAAAGCAAAAGGAAAACAGAAGGGGACAGCCATACGTAGACGAGCACGAAATCACTGTGCTGCTAGCCACTTCACGATTTCCAGAAGCAGGTAAGCCATTCCCATTCTTCTCTTCATTCTCGTTTGAATTTGAAGATAATGAAAGAACTGTGCGAAGGTAATTTAATTACCTTCGCACAGTTGCTGCACGCGTGAAATTGCTTCACGCGTGCAGTTTAGATGCAGAATTAATTAAGTTTTGCCGGGCCACTGGCTTGGGCCAGTGGCCGGGCTGGCTGGGCCCAGTCCAGCCTCTTTTGGGCTGAACTGGGCCCGGCCCAAAAATATATATAGATAATAAAATAAATAAATAAAAATAGTAGAAATAAAAAATGAAAAAAATATGTGTATCCATAGAAAAAAATAATATAAATTTACCGGTTTATTCACCGACGCCAGAGTCGGGAATAAATACAGGTCTAAGTTTATATTATTTTTATTCGTTATATATTTTTTTTAATTTGAAAAAAAAATATATGTGCATGTATGAAAAATGAATTTATTTATTTATTCACTGACGCCAGAGTCAGGAATAAAAATACTGATTTAATTATTATTATTTTTTTTTACTACATAAAAAACAAAAAAAATCTAGATTTAATTTCTTTTTTTACTACGTAATAATTACCAACGCCAGAGTTGGAATTTTCCGTAGTTGAATATTCATCGACGCCAGAGTCAGGAATATTGTGAATAAATCGTCAGAACATAAACCAATAAAAAAATTAGCAATTTAAGACAAAACCAACAATGCAGTCTGCCTTAGGCAGAACGTTTAAGGGGTAATAATATCTTCCCTTTTACGTAACCAATCCCGAGCCATAGAATCTTTGTTGACCAGTTAGGGTTCCTAGTGACCATAATACTAGGTGGCGACTCCTCAAACAAGGCATTTTCCCCTAAAAGAACCGGATGCCAGAAATCTGTTTTTTTTTCCGTAATTCAAGAGAATTAATTTTTTTTTTTGGGCCGCCGCGATGTCGGGTACGACAAAGTTCAATAACTATTAATGTAGCGAGATACATTGATGTGCACGAGTGTCTAAGTATTATAAAGAACATTAAAAAAGGAAGAAGTGTTAGCATAGTCATCCTTTCCTTTTCACTTTTGTATTCCAAAATCCTTTGCCTTGCTAGCAAGTTATGCTTTAGAAGAGGGAATTAACAATAAAATGTTGTTTTTAAACTTTTTATCTCTAGTTGTTTTTTATGATAAGAAAACAAAGAAAAAGAAATACAAAAAATATAAAAATTATACATTAATCAATAATTGCATTTATATAATTTATATAATCTTAGATTGACAGTATTCCATATTAATGAATTTGATTAATAAATTAATCAATAAAATATTGATTAATCCAGCATATACTACAAACAAATGTTCACAAAAATCTGATTTTTTCACAATAATGCAAATTTGGAATTTGTTTGAAATAATATATATAATGATATTAAATTTGTATTTAGTATGAATAATTAATTTTCCTAATTAGATAGTTATTAATAATTAATATCATAGTAAGTATATTTTCATATAATAATAATAATAATAATAATAATAATAATAATAATAATAATAATAATTTTGCCTAAAATACTCAGTCCTTGATTTGCTATCAAATAAAATTCAGTTATATTTAAAAAAAAACATTCATTATTTGGAATAAATTGTTAGTTACAAATAGAAAATAAAGAATTTTAAAACAATTTGTGATCGAATTTTTTAGTTTGATTCTCTTAATAGTGTTTTATGAATGTATGTACATGTATAGTGAGATATTGTTTTAGTTTAGTGTGTGTACTAGATTATTGACCCGCGCTAGCTACATTATAGGTTGAGTCAAATTTTTCTTTAACATAAAAAAATATTTAGATATTGCTAATGTATATTTTAGTGGAAAAGAAATTTAAACAGTGTTAGTGTTGACTCAATATTATATGATTGATTTTGAGGGTCCAAAAGAAACTTGGACGACCAATAAAATCATAATTTGACTAAAAATAATTCAAGAGGATATTGTTTTTTTAATATTAAAATAATAACATATTAGATTGACTTAAATCAACTTAGGTTAAAATGTCAAATCTGTGACTTGAGTTATGAAACTATGATAATCCCATGAAAAACAAATTAAAATAAATTATAAAGGTTAATTTTTAATCAACTCAAAGTTAAAGGATGAAATTAAAAACAAAATCAATTAAAAAAAGAACTTAAAAAAAACCCCCAACTTAACTTATCAAACTTGAAACTTAGGTTATAAAATGAGATAACAATATAGAAAAAAATAAAAAATTTATATAAAACATTTAATCCCTAATAAGTAAAATGTTGATTTAGTTTATGTGTATGGATGTGTGCATATGCTTGCACATTTATAAGTGTTTTCAATTCACTTTTTAAGTTTGATAAATATTGATTTAACGAGATACTTTGATATATATAAAAGTGTCTAAATATTAAAAATAAAAAAAGATGAAAAAAATGGCAGCATGGTCTTCCTTTCCTTTTTCTTTTGTGTTTCAAAATCCTTTGCCTAGGAAGTTATGCTTAGGGAATTAACAACAAAGGTTTTTTGAAAACTTTTATTGTCCCCAAAAAACAACTTGCCTTGCTAGGAAGTTATGTTAACGAGTGATTTATTCACATTTGAGCATTTGTCAAGTTCAAGAGCATAGACAACATTGAAAAAGGCAGGTAATACCCTATTATGATAGAAAGCATTTCATCTCTATTGTCTTTTATGATAAGCCAAACAAGAAAATATCTGATTAATAAATCAATCAATAAAATATTGATTAATCCAGCACATACTACAAACAAATGTTCCCAAAAATCTGATTTCTTTCACAAAAATGCAAATTTGGCTTTTTATGACAGTGACATCCTGCAGTCTGCATGGAGGATAAAAATGTAAGCAAATCCCATGCCCAAAAAACACAACCCCAGCTTGCCATTGAACTGTACGGGAGGATAGAATTTGCTTGTTAAAAAAAAAAAAAAGTTTGATCCAAGTCAATTAGTCAAATTCATGACTCAAATAAAAAAAAAATGAGATAACTTAAAAAAAAAACTTGATTTAACTCAGATTAACTTGCCAAATCTACAAATCTAGTCATGAGATTGATATAACTCAATAAAAAGTAAATAAAAACAAATTATGAAGCTTAATTCTCAATCGATCCTATCGGATCCAATGCTAAATGATGAAATTTGTAAAAATCTTAATTAAAAAAATAAGATAAGTCAATATATGTTAACCTGTTAAGCACTATTTCTAGATCATCAAGCTGAAATAATCTTATAAAAATCAAACTAAAATAAATAATAAAGCCTAATTCTCAATCAAACACAATATTAAATAATGAAATTGAGAAAAAAGTCAGTTATAAAAAATTAAATCAACTGGATTAATTTGTCAAATACACAATTTAGGTCATGAAACATGAACAACCTAATAAAAAAAAAATCTAATGTTGAAGGACATAAGACCAAGATGACCTCTTGAAAGAAAATAAAAAAATTACAACTTGATTTAACCAGGATTAAAATATCAAAACTTGCGACCTTGATCATGAGACCAAGATATCCTAATAGAAAAGAAATCAAAATAGATTATGAAAGTTCAATTTCTAACCGACCTAATATTCAATAATAAAATTGAAAAGAAAATCAATTAAACAAAAAACACAAAAAACAATCGAGTCAACTCGAGATTAATCTACTAAAAACTATTCTTAGGTTATGAGACTGGATTAACCTAATAGAAAGCAAATAAAATAAATTATAAAGTCTAATTTTTAATTAAATCAATATTTAATGATAAAATTGAAAAAAAAAGTTAAATAATGAAGAATAAATCCCAGCCAACTAGGTTAATTTGTCAAACTCGCGATTCGTATCTTGTGAGTGAGATAATCCAATAAAAAAATCTAATATTAAAATGATAAAATTAAAAAACAAACTATTGATTGAAAAAAAAAGCAAACACATTTTTTAGAGCCACACAAAAACATGCGGGGAAAATGTGGAGAAAGTATTATTGTCATTGTACTTTCCCCTAATATTTTAAATTATAGGTAATGTGTTCGATTAATTTTTTAATGTCCCAAAAATATTGGTGTAGCGAGATACTTTGATATATATATATATATATATATATATATATATATATGAGTGTTAAAGTATCAATATTCTCTGCTTATAAAAGAAGGAAAAAATACTCATAATTTTATTCTGTGTAGCGAGATACTTTAATATATACAAGTGTCTAAGTATCAGATAAAAAAAGAAGAGTGTCAGCATGATAATCCTTTCCTTTTATTCTGTGTTTCAGAATCCTTTGCATTGCTAGGAAGTTATGCTGAGGGCAAAAGAAAAGATATTGCGACAAAATATCAAAAAGGAAAATAAATGTAATTTGTGGTTATTAATGCTTTTTCTTCCTTTAAATACCGAAGAAATCAGCAGATTGTGATCAGTTGAGGAGTGGAACCTCTTGCCTTTGAGCCACAGCGGTTAATTTCACCTCCCCTTCATTTGTTTACTTTTCATTTAGTGAGTTTCTCTAAGCTACAAAATAGTATGACGACCTATATGGATCCTGTCTTGTTCAAAGCTGCAGCTGAAGGCGATATCGGTCCCTTTGAGAATTATCAAACCCGCCTTGATCAGTTATTGACTCCAGACGAGAACACCATTCTTCATGTCTACTTAGGAAACCAAAGCAGTGAACTGGAATGCACTGATTTTGTTGATATAATTCTTGAAATGTGTCCACCTCTGTTATTGCAGGCCAATAAGAAAGGTGAAATCCCACTCCATTTGGCAGCAAGATATGGTCATTCCAACGTGGTAAGAGTCCTCATTGACCTCGCAAAAGCTCTACCTCCTGATCCAGAGAGCGGAGAAACAGAAGCAAAAAAGATGTTGAGGATGACCAATGAAGAGCAAGATACAGCGTTGCACGAGGCAGCTCGAAACAGGCGGAGCCAGGTGGTGGAAATATTGACTAAAGAGGACCCTGATTTTTCATATTCTGCCAATGTTCATGGAGAACCACCACTTTATATTGCTGCTTCCTTTGGCATGTTAATGTGGAGCCCCATTGGCTTGTCAATGTTGAGAAAAGAATGCGGGAAGGTAGTCGATGGAATCTTGGGAAATTGCATCTCAGTGGACTACGGTGGCCCTAATGGTAGAACTGCTCTACACGCGGCAAGCGCGGTGGGAGATCATGGTAGGACTGTGCTCGAGTCTGGAAAATTAAATAATTTATATATAATAGTGTAAACTATAATTTAAAATCCACGTATATTTGATTTTATATATCCGTGTTTGCTTCATAATTAGCTTTTTTTTTAAGAGACTTTGTGAGTTGAAGTATTGGATATTTAGTACTTCACGTAGGTTACGTATATTTATTTGATGGAAGTAATTTTTAAAAAATTATTTTTAAAATTTTTTGTGTCTATTTATCATTAAAAATATTAATTAACGAAAAACACTTTTCAATTAAAGAAATATTTGACTTGGTTTCTAAAAAAATAATTTTTTTTTATTTTGGAAGAGAAACACTTTTCAGAAATTGTGAAAAATTTAAAAATATCATGTTATTTACTGATTATATCAAATTTGATACTCAAACTTTTTGTTTGCTATATATTTTATTTTGAATCTTTTTTTTTCAAATTTCATTCCTTAGAATTTGATTTAATTTGATTTTTATATCAACTTTGCTCCTCATTTTAATCATTGTTATTTGTTTTTCTCTAATCATTAATTGAATTTTTTTATCTATAAGATTTAGTCCTTAAATTTTTTTATTCTTATTTATTTTATTTGAAATAATTTATGAAATTATAATTTTTTTTAATTTTATTATTTTTCAACTTTTTTATCAGTTAGATTTGATCTTCATTATCTTGATTGTTATTTATTTCATTTGAGATCTTTTATGAAATTAATTTTTTAAATTTTATTTTTATTCAAATTTTTAATTTGTAAGATTTGCTCCTTAATATTTTAATAAACTTGAAAAAAAATATATTAATAATTTTTTTTCAACTCATTTTTCATGATATAATCAAATACTGGAATATATATTTCAATTTATTTTTCATGATACTACTAAACATTGAAAAATAATTTATTTTCCAGAAAATTATTTTGCAAGAAACTACTTTTCTAAAAGAAATTATAAAACGGGGCATAAGTGAAATCTCTGTTGTTCATGAAGGAGAACTTTTATTCCTTGTTTTGTTGGTTTCAGAGACAGCAATAAAATTGTTAAGAAAAGAAAAGAAGTTGACGGAAACAACCGATGAGAACGGCTGGTCACCACTTCACTACGCTGTCTACTATTCCCGGTCTCCTCGTGTACTGAAAGTATTACTAGAAAATGATGCGTCCGCGGCCTGCATTGCTGAAACGGAGAAGAAGAGAACAGCACTTCACATTGCTGCCATTCAAGGACGTGTAAATGCAATGAAAGAGATTGTTTCTGGATGCCCAGCTTGTTGTGAACTAGTTGATAACAGAGGTTGGAATGCCCTTCACTATGCTGTGGCCAGTAAAGATAGAAAAGTATTCCTCCAATGTCTGAAGATTCGAGAGCTTGCAAGACTTAAAACGAAGAAGGATGACAAAGGAAACACGCCCTTCCATCTAATTGCTGCTTTAGTGCACGAGAAGAAGCAATGGAAACGTGTTTTATATATATATATATCGTGATGATAAAAGTGAGGTATGTGGTCTCAATAGGCGAAAGCTAAGCGTCATGGACATTTACGAAGGAAATTTTGGAGAGATACAGGTAAAAATCCTCTATGAATTAACTGTTGTGATAATTAATGCATCCATGAAACCCACACGCACACACAATATATATATATATAATGAATCAATTTCTTGATTTCTCAATTTGGGTTTTGAATATAATTAAATCACAGCAAACTGGTTTTCCTTTGCATCTAAGATTCTCTTAGCTCCGCATCTTAATCATGTCCAGGATATGGGTCACATAACTTTTGTTCAGTTTCACTGTATTATTTCCTGTTGGGATCAGTTCTGTATCGTCTTACGAGTATCTTCTATTTTTTGTTTTGTTTTAAAAATGTATTTTATTTTAAAAAAATTAAATTAATATTTTTTATTTTTTTTATAATTTTGATAAGCTGGTATTAAAAATAAAATAAAATTTTTAAAAACTAATTTTAAATATTTTTAAATAAAAAAATACTTTTAAAAATTATCTATATCACAGTACTAAATATAAAAATAAAGTAATCTGAATAACTTAATAATCTTTTTTGTTTGAAATGAACTCATTTTATTGATTTTGTTAAGTTTTTCATCTACAATAATAGATTATACATACGAATCGCATATAACTATTTAAAAAAAACAAATAGAAACTTAACATAATCTTACAAGCAATTAAGGAGAGTAACAATACACAATAATATATTGGATTACCCCTTCGAGGAAATTAATTTTAGAATGAAATGATGTAGAATTAATGGTATATAAAATTAAGTCCACGTCATAGTTTTCTTTCTGGGGATAAATGGGCTAATGTAAAGCATGCGGTTTAATTTCAACCAAATTAGTTTTTGTTACCTGCTTATTATATATAATATATACACTAACAGAAAGGACTTGATTCCAAACAAACTAGTTATGGAAACAAAAATAAAAGCCTGGAAATTGATATATGATATTTTACCTTAAATATGCAGAAAGAGATACTAGAATCCCTTGAAGATGTTGGCAGTGAACCGCTTGGCTGCTGGCACAAGGTTTTGGGAAGAGGGAATGAGGAGAGAAACAAAGCGGAACAAGAAGCTTTGAGTAAAACAAGAGAGTCTCATCTAGTAGTAGCGGCGCTGATAGCAACAGTAACATTTGCAGCAGCATTCACCCTACCTGGTGGTTACAAGAACGACCAAGGTTCAAATAAAGGCACAACAATTCTAGCTAAAAACACTGCATTTATAGTATTTGTCATATCAGATGCAATATCATTGGTGCTCTCTATTTTAGCTGTATTTATCCACTTTTTAATTTCGTGGCTTCATGGTTTGGGAATGGTCAAGGATAATGAGATAGAGGAGAACACCACTACGATATTATTTGGGCTTGCCACGTTGTTTACCATGATTGGCATGGGTATAATGGTTATTGCATTCATCACGGGCACATACGCGGTTCTAGAACCTTCCTTGGGGCTTGCCATCAGTACTTGTCTCATTGGTCTGAGCTTCTTCGTCTTCCATATCATGAGGTTCATTTCCCGACTATATTCTTAAATGAAAGTTTTAGAATGGGTTTCAATATAAGTTTCACAATATGATTTATATTATTTTTTAACATACTTCCTCAAGTGAAAGTCCTTTGGGCTTGAAACTTGCACAAACCCACACTACCGTGAATGTACTTAATTTTTATCAAATAAATGGAGATGATGAGATTCAAACTAGTGACTGCTTGGCCATCAAGGCTCTGATACCATGTTTAAAAATCATCTCAACCCAATAACTTAAACTGTTACATGAGTTTCTAAGATATTATTTATATTATTCTCTAACATCCTTTTAAGTGAAAGCCTTTTGAGCTTGAAACTTGCACAGGTACACAGTATATTGTACTTAATTTTTATCAAATAAATAAGGATGGTGAGATTCGAACTTATGACCCCATGGTCATCAAGACTTTGATACCATATCAAAAAACCATATCAATTTAAAAGTTTAAGTTGTTAAATGAGGTCACAAGATATAATTTATATTCTCTAACAGTTTTCATCCCTAATTTTTATGGGGTTCTTGGGTAACATAATTTTAGTCCCTTATCTCTAATTCTTTTCTAAATTTGATCCTCACCCCAATTATAACTTTCAACCAACTGGTCCTAAGAATTCTCAATTGGATTTGTCCATAAAAAAATTGCTTAAGAATTTTCTCAACCGAGTCCACACTTAAAAATGACTACAAAGTATATTTGAGGATGAAAGGGTCAGATTGATAATTTCTAAATACATTATGGACCTAATTGCTTACATATTTAGTTTAGGGACACAACCGAGAAAGGGTAATAGCGAACATGTTAGGTGTGCATATGAGAATATTATTCCATTTCTAAAATATTCCAAGGCATCTCTTTTTTGGAAACGATTTATTAGAGTTTGTGGAGGAGTACATTCTAATCCTATCCAAATGATATTAATGTTGATCAAAATGTTAATCACAATCCGTGGCGATTTAGTTTAGTAAAAAGAAAAGATCAACGGAGCTCGGTTTTCTCAACAGACAATACCATGTCTAGGGTACAAGTCAGAATAAAACAATTTATAAGTTGCAAAATGATAAGGAAAAAAAGGCATTTCTTGTCTATATTTTATAGCTTCACGTGGACAACGTTTAACAAAACATAATGTGAAAAGGAAATCAGTACATGTAAAACAATGTAGCATAAGTACATATACAGTAAGAATATTAATACATACTACGTTGTTCACATTAATCAAAATGTTAATTACAATCGGTGGCAAAAATTGAGTCTTTTTGGTGGTGTTCACGTGGGGGCTTGTGCCCTTTGTGTAAGTGGTTTTGCCTCTAAAAAATCCAATAGTCTTACTAATCTAATAATTCATTTGTGTACCTTTTTTTTAATTTTTAATTTTTATTTATTCTAGGGAAATGATACGCCCACACATACATGTCATATAGATTCCTTACATGCAAACGTATATAAGAACAATTTGGTCCTAAAATCTTATAATCATGCAAATAAGTCCTTAATTAAATAGACAAGGAAATTCATTGTCTTCTTATTATGTATTTTATTTCCCTTGTGTCTTCCAATGAATTATATAAGCAATAAATACAATTTAACCTTTAATTTAACAAACATACAACGAAATTTTTTTTTTCTTCCTTCCTTTATTAACTTCAAAATCAAATAAATGTGATGATAGAGTAAACGAAGAATTTGACAAATGAACAATCAAACAATCGTGTGAAGAGAGGTCATTGGTAGTGATCTTTCTTTAACCCAATTTAAGATAAGAACACACTTCTCACAGTTATGGTTTCCGATAATAGTTTATGAATTCAAAGATTTACAGTTCAGAATAAAATCTTACCATCATCATCATGCATGACTGCCGCGTGTAGTGCGGTTCTGCCATGAGAACCACAATATTCCACTGACTTGCAATTACTCAAGATTTCATCGATCACTTTTTTTCTATTTTCTTCATGTCTTTTAAACTTCCTATTAAACCTTACATTGGCAGCAATATAATTGTCATAATCCAATGTCTTCTTCTGTGTTTCAGAATCCTTTGCATTGCTAGGAAGTTATGCTGAGGGCAAAAGAAAAGATATTGCGACAAAATATCAAAAAGGAAAATAAATGTAATTTGTGGTTCTTAACGCTTTTTCTTCCTCTAAATACCGAAGAAATCAGCAGCTTGTGATGAGTTGAGGAGTGGAACCTCTTGCCTTTGAGCCACAGTGGTTAATTTCACCTCCCCTTCATTTGTTTACTTTTCATCTAGTGAGTTTCTCTAAGCTACAAAATAGTATGACGACCTATATGGATCCTGTCTTGTTCAAAGCTGCGGAAGCAGGCGATATCGATCCCTTTGAGAAATATCAAACCTGCCTTGATCAGTTATTGACTCCAGACGAGAACACCATTCTTCATGTCTACTTAGGAAACCAAAGTAGGGAACCGGGATTCACTGATTTTGTTGATATAATTCTTGAAATGTGTCCACCACTGTTATTCCAAGCCAATAAGAAAGGAGAAACCCCACTCCATTTGGCAGCAAGATATGGTCATTCCAATGTGGTAAAGGTCCTCATTGACTGTGCCCAAGCTCTACCTCCTGAACCAGAGAGCGGCGTATCAGAAGCAAAAAAAATGTTGAGGATGACCAATGAAGAGCAAGATACAGCGTTGCACGAGGCAGCTCGAAATATCCAAGCCAAAGTGGTGGAAATATTGACAAAAGAGGACCCTGAGTTTTCATATTCCGCCAATGTTCATGGAGAAACTCCACTTTATATTGCAGCTGCTTCCATTCGCTTGTCAATATGGAGCGAAGGAGGCAGAAAGGTAGTTGATGGAATCTTAGGAAATTGCATCTCAGTGGACTACGGCGGCCCTAATGGTAGAACTGCTCTACACGCGGCGATCAGGCTGGGAGATGGTGGTAGGATTTTGTGCTCAATTCTGGATAATTAAATAATTTATATATAATAGTGTAAACTATAATTTAAAATCCACGTTTATTTATTTGATTTTATATATCCGTGTTTGCTTCATAATTAGCTTTTTTTTTTTTTAAAAAAAAAAAAACTTTGTGAGTTTAAGTATTGGATATATAAGAGTACATTTATTTTATGAAAGTCATTTTAAAAAAAAAAATTTAATTTTTTTTTGTTTATTTGTTATTAAAAATATTGATCAACAAAAAACACTTTCTAATTGAAGGAAAATTTAACTTAGTTTCTATTTTATTTTGATCAACAAAAATATTAATTATTATATATTTTATTTTGAATCTTTTTTTTTTTCAAATTTCATCCCTTAGAATTTGATTTAATTTGATTTTTATATCAACTTTGATTTTTATTTTTATCATTGTTATTTGTTTTTCTCTTATCATTAATTGAATTTTTTTTTTATCTATAAAATTTAGACCTTATTTTTTTATTGTTATTTATTTTATTTAAAATTATAATTTATTTAAATTTATTATTTTTCAAATTTTTTATCAGTTAGATTTGATCTTCATTATCTTGATGGTTATTTATTTTATTTGAGATTATTTATGAAATTATATTTTTTTTTCAATTTTATTCTTATTCAACTTTTTTATTTTGTAAGATTTTGTTTTTTTTATTTTAATTTTTAATAAACTTGAAAAAAATATTAATAATTTTTTTTCGGCTTATTTTTTATGACATGGCCAAATACTGGAAAGTTGTTTTCAATTTATTTTTTATGATGCTATAAAACATTGAAAAATTATTTATTTTCTAAAAAATTATTTTTCAAGAAACCAGTTTTCTAAAAGAAATTATAAAACGGGGCATAAGTGAAATCTATGTTGTTCATGAAGGAGAACTTTTACTGCTTGTTTTGTTGGTTTCAGAGACAGTAAGAAAATTGTTAGAAAAAGAAAAGAAGTTGACAAAAACAACCGATGAGAACGGCTGGTCACCACTTCACTACGTTGCCTATTATAAGAACAGCTGGTATTCTGGTACAGTGGAAGTATTACTAGAATATGATGCGTTCGCGGCCTACATTGCTGAAACGGAGAAGAAGAGAATAGCATTTCACATTGCTGCCCTTCAAGGACGTGTAGGAATAATGAAAGAGATTGTTTCTGGATGCCCAGCTTGTGAGCTAGTTGATAACAGAGGTTGGAATGCCCTTCACTATGCTGTGGCCAATAGAAGAAGCAGAGTATTCGAGGAATGTCTGAAGATTCCAGAGATTGCAAGACTTGGAACGAAGAAGGATGAGAAAGGAAACACGCCCTTCCATCTAATTGCTGCTTTAGCGCACGAACAGAAGCAATGGAGACCTGTTTTATATGAGAGCAAGATTCCAGAGTTATGTGGTCTTAATAAGCGAAAGCTATGCGTCGACGACATTAATGAAGGAAATTTTGCAGAGATACAGGTAATCAATCCTCTATGAACTAATTGTTGTGATTCACAATACATATCCATTAATGAATCAATTAAATCACAGCAAATTGGTTTTACTTTGCATCTAAGATTCTCTTAACTCCGCATCTTAATCATGTCCACCAAATGGGTCCACATAACTTTTGTTCAGTTTTACTCTATTATATCGCAGTACTAAATATAAAAATAAAGTAATCTGAATAACTTAATAATCTTTTTTTATTTGAAATGAAGTCATTTTATTGATTTTGTTAAGTTTTTCATTTACAATAACAGACTATGCATATAAATCGCATGTAACTGTTTTATAAAAACATATATTATTCAATAAAAAAACAAAAGTAGTACAAATGAATGAAAAAAAAACAATTAATTAAAATTTTAAAAATCTAATAGAAACTTAATATAATCTTAAAAGCAATTAAGGAGAGTAACAATAAACAATAATATATATTGGATTACTCCTCCTAGGAAATTAATTATTTTTAAAACCTCTTTAAAGCTTAACATAATCTTACAAGCAATTAAGTCCTCCTAGGAAATTAATTTTAGAATGAAATGATGTAGAATTAATGGTATATAAAATTAAGTCCACATCTTAGTTTTATTTTTGGCGATAATTGGGCTAATGTAATACATGCGGTTTAATTTCAACCAAATTAGTTTTTGTTACCTGCTAATATAAAGCAACAAAAAGGATTTGATTGCAAACAAACTAGTTGTTGAAACAAAGGCTCGGAAGTTGATATATGATATATGTTAAATAGCTAAAAATGATGGATTATTTGTTTAAATTCTTAGATTGAATTAGTTTTTTTTTTAAATAGTATTACAATTTTATTGATCAAACAATTATAAATTCAAATCTCACTATTTTTATTTTAATTAATAAAATTTAAATACAAGATAATATAAAAAAAATTAAAAAAAAATTCACTGAAAAAATACTCTAGAAAGTAATAAAAAATTACTTTAAAACCTCTTTTAATATCTTAACATATTTTACTCAAAATATATATTTTTGCAGAAAGAGATCCTAGAATCCCTTGAAGATGTTGGCAGTGGACCGATTGGTCGCGGTCCCTTTGTTTTGAAAAAGAAAGAGAGAGAGAAAAACAATGATGAGGAAAACATAGAGGAAGAGGAAGCTTTGAGTAAAGCAAGAGAGTCTCATCTAGTTGTTGCGGCGCTGATAGCAACGGTAACATTTGCAGCAATATTCACCCTACCTGGCGGTTACAAGAGCGACCGAGGCACAACAATTTTAGCTAAAAAAGTTGTTTTTATAGTATTTGTCATCTCAGATGCAACGTCGTTGGTGCTCTCTATTTTTGTTGTCTTTATCCACTTTTTGATTTCGCTGATTCATGGTTTTGAAATGGTTAAGCATACAAATATAAGTGAGGAAGCCACTATAAACTTATTTAGGGTTGCCATGTTGTTGACCATGATTGGCATGGGGACAATGATTATCGCATTCATCACGGGCATATACGCAGTTCTAGAATCTTCCTTGGGGCTTGCTATTATCACTTGTCTCATTGGTCTGAGCTTCTTCTTCCTTGTGCTTTTAGTGTTTAGGTTTATTAGCAAGGATGTAAAAGATAATACATCCTAGTAAAACAATCAATTTTAAATTTTCTATCAGATAAAATTCAGATGTATTTTTTAAAACATTCTTATTGTTTTTGAAAAAAATTGGTGACGTCATATGTTCAGAAATCATGTGGTTGTTGCCAAATCAGTTGTCAATTATTATTATTATTATTGTAATGGATGTGCAATTGTGCATCACAAGTCAAGTGATTAAAAACTCTGACACTATTTATTTATTTATTTATTTATTTAGTTTTATTTTCCTATTCATGACTAAAATTTAGGGACAGATAAATTTATTTTCCAAGTGCAATTTGCTTTGATGGTTTGTTTATTAATCAAGATTGTACTTCTAAAGTGTTTGTTTTTATATTTAAAAAGTATTATTGATTTTTTCTGATATTTTTTATGATTTTAAATCATATATTTAAAATAATTTTTTAAAAATAAAAAATAAATTATTTTAATATATTTTTAAATAAAAAATATTTTAAAGAACAACTCTTAAGCACAGCTTATTCTGAAAAGTGGAATATGCCAAGTTTCGTTCTTCTTTGGCTCTTGTGCCAGCTAGCTAGCTTTTTCCATGAAGTGCATGTACATGACAAACCAGACTGCTCTTGAGATACAAATTCATGGGGAAATAGTTCAAGACATTAGATACCAACTAGTTACGGGTAGCATTCCAAACTAAGTTGTAATGTAAAACAAGAAGCTATGAATCTGTGGAGTTGTGTTTTGATAGCATAAAATTTTTTAATTCAAAGTTGAAATGATGGTGTTTGTATTTAAAAAAAAAACGAATTAAAAATATTTGAATTAATAAATCAAATGGTTAATCTAATTAAAGGCTAAAACAGCTGGGTTTTTTTTTGTGTGTAAAAAATAAAAAATAAATAAATGCAAATGTAAATATTTAATCTAATAACATGGTTGCTTTTTGTTTTTTTATTTAATTATATAAAAATAAAAATGAATATTCATTAATAGAGATAATTATTTGAATTCTCGGGAAAAAAATATATTTTTAGTTAATTTTTTTTTAATGTTAATTTTTTTAATTTGAAAAACAAATATTTTCTAATAGAAATAAATTTTATTGGATAAAAATAAAGAAAACTAAAATGGAAATTAGAAAAATTGAATTGATTTGAAATAAAGAGTGAACAATGTATCCAATCAAAACTCCTTGGCATCTCAATAAAGAGTGCGTGTGAAGGAGGAGTGCATCAGGTAAATTGCTAATCCTATCGCACATAGATTTCATCTTTTGACGCTTAGCATACATTTTTGCAAACATGGGTTTTGGAGATAGGTGTTCCGTTTGCAAGTGAAACCGAAAAAGACACCAATTTTGATTTAAAAAAAAAAACACTTATCTGGGTCCCTTTCTGATCCACTTATGCTGTATAATATGAGGCAGTCATTACCCCCACCACTTCAAGAATTTGATAAGAAAATGAATTGTAGATTTGAATTTTAAATTCACGGTTTTATTCTTTAAAAATTAAGTATATATTAAGTTTCTCCTTAAAATGTTTACAAGATGTTTAAATAAATAGAAAACCCTATCTCTATAAAAAGAATTTAATTAGAATTCAAAATCATAAAGAAAACTAACATAAAATCTTAAATAAAATAATAAATCCAAAACCAATCTAGAAAAAAACAACAAAATTAGTCTAAGTAGCAACTTTTAGGACTAATTTTTGAACATCTAATAGTCTAATGGATGACATAGTGGCTTCCCAAAAAAAAAAAACTTGTAGAATCTTTTAAAGAAATTTAATCTCAACCAACTATCAAATCTCTTATTATTTCCGTTTAAAGCCACTACATACTCTAGTATAGCATGGCCATGCATCTTATTAAACCTAGTGCTATCTCAATACTAGTTTATAAAAAAGTATATGTTAAGTTATCTAAATAATCTGTTTGTTTGTGATAAATTCCTATATACATGATCAAAACCTTAAGTTTTCACAAACCTCACTGTATCAATTAGGTAATGATTATCTGAATCGATAACTAAAACTTGAATGAATTAGATTTTGATATTCAAAATTTACACCCGTCAAGTTTTGACTTGATAATATTCTGGGTTTGAATTCAAATATAGATAATACCAAAACCTAGCCCGTAAATACCTATCACTATCCCTTTACAAAGATTAAATGATAAATGAAATAATTTTTTCCCACAATATTAAGGAAATAAAAAATTGAAAACTATAAGTCACAAAAATTCTTAGAATATTTAGGAAATTAAAAAAAAAACAATTGGATATTAATTGGATAAACATATACTAATTTGTATGCTACTCGTATTGTATCTGTTGAGTGGTGATGTTTTCATCCCTAATTTTTATGGGTTCTTGGGTAACATAATATTAGTCCTCTATCTCTAATTGTTTTTCAAATTTGGTCTCTAACCTAGTTATAACTTTCAACGAACTGGCCCCAAGAATTATCAATTGGATTTGTCAATAAACAATTTGCTTAAGAATTTAATTTCTCATCTGAGTCCACACCTAAGGATGACAACAAAGTATATTTGAGGATGAAAGGATCAGATTGATAATTCCTAGATACATTCTGGACCCAATTGCTTAATTATGTAGTTTAGGGACATAACTCAGAAAGGGTAATAGCGAATAAGTTAGGGGCGCATATGAGAATATTATCCCCTTTCTAAAACATTCCAAGGCATCTCTTCTTTGGAAAAGATTTATTAGAGTTTGTGGAGGAGTACATCCTAATCCTATCCGAATGATATTTGTTGCTACCCAATTTTTTATCCATGTCTTGATAAATTTTCAGAAAAAATCCAAAAATAGAGAAAAATAGCGAAAATAAAAAAATATATGTTTTTTAATATATTTTCGTCATTTTAGCATTTTCAACGTCGTCTAAAAAAGAATTTAAATTTTTAAGAGTTTTTCGAACGCGTTTGACTTTTCACGCGTCATTTTTAAAATCATTGGTTTTCCTTATCGAGTCGATGTTGATATTGCTCGTTTTCAAAAAAATACAAAAAAATTAAGAAAAACCAAATTTACAAAAATGAAAGAAGTTGAGGGACCAAGTTTGGAAATCTAACAATATTTTTGCCTATAAATACTGGTCTTCAACACACACAAGGGGGCAATTTTAAAAGAAAAAAATACAAAAAAAAGGGGAAACCTAACCCTAAAACCCATCTCTACCCCAAACACAGCCAGCCAAGAAAAGTGGCGCCCCCCCGGCCGTCTCTCTCCCTCACACTATCTCCTTTTGCCCGACCATCTACACCCTCAACCCACACTCACATGGCCAAACAAACCATCACCATTCCCCCATTTTCACTCATCTTCAGAACCAAACTAGGAACCAGAGAAACCCCTCCCCTGACAAAAACAGCTAGTCTCTAACCATTTCCCCCGATCTCCTTGAGTTTCCTTCTCTTCCCCAAATCTGTTCCTCCCTCTCTTGGTCGCGCCTCTCCTCTGACCGTTGCTCTACCTCTCAGCCAAGACCGACCCAGCAGCCCCTCCCATCGCCATCTTCCTTGCAGAACCAAGGACCACTCACACCGAAGCCTTCCCCCAAGCAGGTCTTTCCTTCCTCAGCGCCGTCCATACCGTCATCTAGCAGCGCCGCCATAGATCCACCGTCGTCCTCTGCGCACTGCAGCGCTGGCCGATCTGCCACCCAAAACAGAGGAGAAAAAGACAAACCCATAACAAACCGACCCGCCTGAAACAGAGAAGGGAGGAGGCAGAGAAACGGAGCAGATCTGAAAAAGGAAAAAAGCCGAAGCAGATTTCAAAGACAAATGAAATAAGGAAGAAAAAGGAAAGGAAAAAGAAAGGAAACAAAAAAAAAATAGTAAAAGTGAATGTGTGTGTTTGTATTTGTTTTATTTATATATATATTTTTATGATAAAATTGCAAAGATTAAGGAAGAATTTAATATTTTTGATTGGATCACAGTCAATAATTATTAACTTATACGTAAGTTGTATTTCTGATACCCGATAAAAAGATAAAAATTTTAAAACTTCTTTAACACGTCAAAGTCACGAAGCAGCTTACCTCAAGTAGGGTGCGTTAGGGGTGCTAATATCTTCCCTAACGACAACTAGTCCTTTACCCGCGAATCTCTGACAAGACCAGTACATCCGGTTTCGTAGTAGCCCTTAAATAAATACTATGTGGCGATTCCAACGAACCAATCAAAGCAAACAAGAAACGAAAAATCATCAGCCGATGTCGCGTGGATTTTCTGACGTGCGACAATATTAATATAGATCAGAATTTTAAATTGCAATCGGTGGCGATTTAGTTTAGTAAAAAGAAAAGATCAATGGAGCTCGGTTTTCTCAGCAGACAATACCAGACAAATCAGAATAAAACAATTTATAAGTTGCAAAATGATAAGGAAAAAAAGGCATTTCTTGTCTATATTTTATAGCTTCATGTGAACAAGGTTTAACAAAACATAAAGTGAAAAGGAAATCAGTACATGTAAAACAAGGCAGTATAAGTACATATATAGTAAGAATAATATATACTACAGTGCTCACATTATAGAACAACCATGAGGGTTTTCATCACTGAAAACTGCTCCTGTCTGGTTGTTAAAGATGGAGGAATGCACAGGATGATGATAATAACCATGCTCGTTGCTATCATATCCATGCTTGTAGTAATTGTAAGAAGAGGAAGGCTGAGGAGCATGGTAAGTAAGTGGACCGTTAACTTGGTGTTGGTTGCAGTAATTGTCAGAATAGCTATGATGCTGTGGACTGTAAGGTAATTGCCAGAGCTCAGCCCTTCTTCCTGTCTTACGAACAATCTTTAGAATCTTCTTTTGGTCAGCCCAATGTGACGGTCACCTTTTGCAACCCCATATCTATATCTATGTCATCTATGCCTGTGCGTGCATACATGTAATAAATACAAAAGTTTAAGATATAGTCCAAGAAAATATGTCCAAAAGAAAACCTTAAAAAGAGAGGAACAGAGAAAATAATTCATGAAAAAAAAAGGGATGATTAAGATGAAAATTGTCGCTTGCATAAAGTTTTTAGTGGAGGTGATTTCTTACCTTTGACTTTTTCCAGAGCATTTTTCACCTTGCTCTCGCATCCAGCACAATCCATATGCACTCTCATTTCTATGATCAACTGAGTAAAATACAACGAAAATTTTCAATACAACTATGCCATTTTTTCCTTTTAGTTGTAATATGATACGAGAAAATATTAATTAATAGAAGACTCTTACTAATTAACCTACGGTTATATAATTTCATCCACAACATCTACACACGCTTACCGCCATTGTAACTTTTGCTGCTGAAGCCTGAATTTGATTGTAGAGAAGAACGATTGAGTTGAAGTGTATGATAGTATGAATACGTCTAACAAGGTGCTATATGCTCTCTATAAATAGAACATGTAATTTGATAAAATAATGGGAATGATTGGACTTGTAACTTATTATATAATTTAATATTGGACCGACTTTCTTTTCATATAATTACTTTGCAAATGAGATGCTGGATCTTGAAGGAAAGACCAACGAGAATTAATTAATTATGTAAGAAAATTAGACTCTACCATGTTAAAGAGGACGTCGTCATAGACAAATTCATAACGCAAGGGCATGCACATAGGTAATCATTCTCCTCTATGAGCATTGACTTTGCAGCCTGGTATTAATAAATATTGACAAAAATAAATAATTACATAATATGGAAGTGTAAAGCAAGTTTACAATTAATATGCTTAAAAGAGTATGATTAACTCATGTCACTTGACCGTTGGAACCGGTGGTGGAAATTGTAAACTTCACATGATACATAGCGATTCCATCGGATCCATCACAATTATAGAATCGCTGGCTGTTCTTTATGATAGTAAAAATATTGAAAATTTCACCGTTGCACGTACCATTCCTAGCTTCGTACCGTTCCCACGTTTTTTTGTTTTTTTCTTTCAATTATCGCTATTCTCCATTGCCATCTCTATTATAAACTAGATCACGGATTATAGTGCCACAGACTGCCAAAGCACATTGCGTGAATTCTTACTTATCTATCCTCGGATAATTGCATGTAACCAAAAAGATAATTATAAAAACAATCAGGATCACAGGAGAATTATATCATCATTAATTTTAATATACATAAATTAGTCTTAGCATCCATATTAATAATAATAATAAAAGAAAGCTTCCTTCACTGAATTTAGTTGAACAAATGGTAATGGTCACACAAAAATACACACAACAGCGTAGATATCTAACGTCACAGTTCACTACAAGTAATTTACAATAAAGAATGATTTTGAGCCAATTAACAGTACTAGTACTACTCGTGACGATTAATTAAGAGTCTGTTTGGCAACGCGTTAACGGTTGCGTTTCTTTAAAAACGCACTTATTAAGTGTTTGGTTACAGATTCTTAAGAAATCAAAAAACATGAGCCCCATCAAGGTTGTTAAAATCGCATTTTGACTCGTAAAATCGTATTAAGTGTTTGGTTACAGATTCTTAAGAAATCAAAAAACATGGGCCCCATCAAGGTTGTTAAAATCGCGTTTTGACTCGTAAAATCGTACGATTTTACGAGTCAAAACATGTATTACGAGTTGAATCGCATGAAAAAATCGAAAATGAGTAAAATCGGGTTGAAATTGAGTGAAATCGCAAAAATCGGATGAAATCGCGCAAAATCACGTTTCAAGACCAATTTTGCGATTTTGACAAAATAAGACCCTGAAAGTTTCAATTGTAAAATCCCCCCTCTTAATTCAATTATTTACGGAGTGGTTGTAGATAATTTAATACCAAAAAAAGGGAGAGTGTAGGCAGTTTGAATATTTCAAAATATTCTGTCATTGGAAGGTGAATTAATTATACTACATCTACATGCATATCTATGCAGGGCAAGTATTTTAATGAGGAGAGGCAGACTGCCAAAGCACGCAGCAAGTGGAAAGAAAATAAAAACCAAAATAATAGCGAAAGCGAGTGGAAAGAAGGTGGTTTGACCGCGCATTTACACCACAAAGAGACAAGAAGAGTCTTAAAAGCAGCTTTTAGAGCACGCATCGTGGCAGCTTTTACACCGATTTTGCGATTTTGATAAAATAAGGCTCTAAAAAAAATATTTTAAAATATTTTATGATTTTTTTGAGATTTTTTTATGTATTTTAAAATTCCTTACGATTTTTTTCTGATTTTACGATCCGTTTTTATGATCCGAGTTTGTGAATGGCTTTCTGTGCCGTGTTAAAATCGTGATTTTAACAACCTTCGGCCCCATCATATATATGCGGCAGGAACACGATTTTGGCGAAGCAATAAAATCCTGCTTTTTTCACAAGTTTCAACATGTGGTTGGAACTCTCTAGACTGATTAGTGGCTAATTACGTGCACAGTGCAAGTGAATTGCACTGTTCGCGTGAGTTGTTTTTTTTTTTTCAATATGTTTATTTTCTATACACTTTTTTTTTTAAAAAAAAAAAACTAGTTTAGAGTAAATTAAATTTACTTGTATTGCCATGTAAACAATATTTTTTTTCCTGAAAAACTAGTGTAGAGTGAATTAAATTCACTCGCACTGTAATATCAAATCAATTTTATTCCTGATAATATTTTATCTAATTTTATTGCACGCTTAAAAAATTATAGAAATTATAGTTCTTGTCGGATAAATTTTATACGTAATGTAATTGTAGATGGTTTAATGGAATAATAAAAAATATTTCATATAAAGTATTATTTATTTCATGAAATAATAACAATAGTTAAATCTACAACATTTAAATTAAAAACCATCAATATTAATATATATATTTTAAAATTATTATTTTATAATTTTAATTTCAAAAGCATTCTTAACCAAACACATTAAACTAATTTTTATTCAACCTCAATTTCAACCACAGTTTTAACCAAACACCTATTTTTTCAAACCAACCTCAATTAAAAGTATTTTTTATAAAATAATTTTTTTTAAACCATAACCAAAACAGCTACCGCAATATCAAACACACTCTTAGCAGTATGCGTATACTCTGCACTACTGTACTGTACCTTCATCTCTACATCACTGAACAACCCTATCTTCTACTATCTTCAACTCCTGACTCGCAGACTGGTCTCACATGACTAACCTGCTGCACCCTAACAAATCAAGACAAAATAAAAGCCATCCCCTCTTTCCCTTTCCCTCTCTGTTTCTGTACCGGTAAAAAAGCTTGGCCCCCTGCCACCCTATTTTCAGGTACTATTCTGCAACTCCCATTCACCTAAGCTACCCCCTCGTTCATTTTAAAAAAAAAAAAAAAAAAACCCTTGTTCTCTCTTTCTCTCTCTCGTTTCCCCTCGTCTCCCCTTTCTCCCTCTTTTAAAACAAGACTCGCCCCCTCTTTTATTTCCCTGTAGTCCCTTTATTTTTTCATTTTACTATTCTGGCTCTCCCAACAATGGAAGCTTTCAGCTTGCTCAAGTACTGGAGAAGTGGTGGTATTGCTGTTAATGGTGGAGGGTGCGGTGGAGATGGTAATTACAACTCATCTGTGGTCTGATTGTCTTTAAGAAGCTGTACGTCGTATATATGTATTAGGGAGAATCTGCACACCTTTGTCAGTCTTCACATGAGATGCACGTAAGGATTTATACACGTTGATGGATGCTTTCTTTAAATCATAAATCCAGGCTATTGAAATAGAAATTCATCATTTATATAATCATATCAAAATTTGCTACAAAACTCCTTACTCACATATGAAATTCAACTGTTATGAGTCTCTTGTTAACATTTAACAACTTCCATTCAGCATGAGATTTAATTGCATGATCTTATCTTAACAATAACTTGGACAACCCAACATAACATTGGATCAAATAATTAGTTTTTTCTTTTTTGTATTCTAAATACTTAATAAGGAAATGAGATTCGTAAAAAACTAATTTGGTCCAACAGTACGCGTTAAGCCATTCAAGTCATTGTTATCGTGTTACATTAAAATTAAAAAAAAAAAAAAAAGTGAACCAAACAAGAAACTTGGTTTTTAGGTTAATTTTGGTATAAGGGTAAGAGAGGTTCCCTACTTTCAATTTTCATCCCTCATGTTTGGTACAAATTTAGAAAGAGAGAATCATTTTAACGAGGTTATCATTTAACCCTCATTTCGTGGAGGAAAGGTAAGGGGATAAAGAAATTTTGAAGGGGAAAAATTATTTGTTCTGGTATATGTCCCTCCCTTTTTATTCCATTTCTCATTTAAAACCATAAATATATTTTATAAATTTTATATAAGTGATTTTAAGTTATTTTTATAATTATGTTTAATTTAAATTTTGACTTGATTTATATTAGTATTTACTATTATCCATAAAATATTTTTTTTATAGTTTATTTAATTTAAGTTTAGTCGTGTTTACTTTCACATGTTTAGTTTTAATCCAATCAAACTGTTCCGGTCAATAACACCTACGTATGAAGCAAATTTAGGTCTATCCTTATCACATATAATACAATTGAAATTAGCAAGTTAAACGATTTTCAATTAAAATTTCTTCAAATATGATAATTCACTTTTAATTCTCTCTTAACATTTTTTTTTTCAAATTTTTCTCTTATAGTCTTCAGTTTTTTTTAGAAAAATAGAGAAATATAAAATGCCCATTTACAAACAAAAACATTTATAAATCCTAGCTATTTTTGCTAACAAGAATTTGTGTTTTAAACCAAGACCTGATGCATTAGGTTTTGATGGGCGTTGTCTGTGTTAACTTTCTGCCATTAATCAAACTATTTAATTAATTATATGAACTCATCGACGTACTGCAATTACAGGTGATCATGAGGGGAAAAAATGCCGTTCCTGCCATAACCATGTAAAGGATTGTTGTTGGCAAAGTGTAGTTGCTGCCCTCTCCCATTCAGGAAATATTGCTGCAGTACGTGTGTGTTAATGTCTCTCTCGGCTACTCAGCCTATCCCTCTTTCTTAGCTATAACACTTTGCTTTTGCGCCACTGCAGCTGGGCCATAGATCAACCAATGTCATCCAGAATGGGTCGCAGTAATTTTGCTTTAGAGCTTAGAGTCTAATGGCGACCGGAACTCACAACTGACAGAAGCACAAGAAATCAACTATCAATTAAATGATGCTTCAATTAAGGAAAAGGGCCTCTTGCCTTCAATAAACAAAAGAGCTAATTGTCATATATTCATTTTGATTATTTGTATTTTATTTTTGGTTTGGTGCTTCGTAGCTTGTGGCCTAAGGTTTTTGATTTTTTAATTATGACTTAATTTAGCGAGACATAACCTTCTTTGTAGTATAAACAGGAAAGCTGTCATTCGAGGCAACCGTGGCGACCTTTAAAAGTTCAATTATGAAAAAAACAGGTAATTGACTTTTTATTAGGAGAAAGTTCTAACTGAAGAAGTTGTTATGGTAACTGGAATATTACCCGGTCAATAATAATTTTATGGTGCGAGATTAATTATGTAAAATAAAAAATATTATCACTTTTTAAATATTTTATTTAAGGTAGACTGCATTGCTGGTTTTATATTAAATTGCTAAGAGTTTGTTGTATTATGCTACTGATGGTTTACTTGTAATATTTCTGACTATAGCACTAATGAATATTCAGATATAAATACTTTAAACTCTAGTATTGGTAAATATTACGTAACACTATAAAAGCATATTATTTTTAACTCTGGCGCCAATGAATAAACCAGTAAAAATTGAATTGAAAGTAAAGCATACATATTTTTTTATTGTTATTTTTTATGAAAAAAAAAGACATGTGTCGCATACCATATTCACATTTCATAGTACAAATTCACAAATCAAATATACAATGAAAACATTAAAAAAAAAACCGTGAGGGAGCCGTAAATAAATTTAAAAGGGTCCATGACTTTTTTTAGAATTTTCTGATATCTAAAAAGATTTGTTTGACTAGTTACCAAAATAAAAAGAGTGAAATAAAAAAGGAAAAAATAAAGAAGTGTTTTGCTAAACACATCCTTGGTCCAAAACAAATTAGTTCGGTTGGGCTGAAATCCAAGCGCAGCCTAACCTCAGTTGCTATTTGTTTTATTTTTTTAGTGCCATCTAGCCTAGTTATATGGGCTGGGTTGGACTTAATCAGTCCAGCATAATTACTAGCCCAAACCAGTAACGGACGGACTTTTACTAGCAGGCGGGCGTGAATTGTTCACGCACGCTTGTTATAGTCAAAGGGTGATTAAAATGTAAGGGGACGGAAAACGTACGTAGCTTACCTGGTGCTTGGGGGAGAAGATGATGGCGAAGGTGCAATGGCTGGCTAAAGCTACTTTCTTCCCTGTACTTCTGTGTTTCGTGTGCTTCTCTTCTGGTCTTACTTCTTTTAATTCTCTCTCGGTCTCTCCCCTTCTGCCTTTCTCCTCTGCTCTCTGTTTCTTGTTTGTCCTCTGTGTTTTTCTTCTTCGTCCTCTCGTCTTTCTTTCTGTCTTTGTTTTCGTTTCTGAGTCTCAGTTCGTTTTTTCTGTCTTCCTGGTTTTTTTCTTTGTTCGTTCCTCCACTCTTGTCCTCTTCTTCTCGTTCGTTCGTCCCCCCCACTCTTCTGGCCTTTCTCTGGCTTTTATAAAGCTAGAGAATGCCGTGCGTTCGTGCCTCAAGATACTCAATGAGGCATGTTCGTCTTTGTTATGAGAAAAAACAGGGACCAACAGTCCTGCCATTGCAAGACTGTTGGTCACGACATATTAGCATTTGGAGATGGCATCGTGGGGGTGAGGTGGGCAGCTGGTAGGAGACGTGACCCGAACGGTTTTGCTGCGGTTCTGCAGAATCGGTGGAAATGTGGAATGAAGGTGTAAGAACAGTTTGCTTTGAAACGGCGCCGTTTCAACTGAAATGGCTATTTTCAATTTTCTGTCCTGAAGTTCTGAATTTAGCAATCGGTCCGTTATTCATGTAAAATCTCCTCTTTACTATTTAATTTTACCCCTGATCAATTGCAATTGAACCTCTAGATTTTGACGCCATATACAAAACAGTTATTAGTTTCCAATTAATCAATTCAATTCTTAATTCGTTTTTCAACTTTAATGCTTTTAAAATTACCCCTACAAAAATCAATTAACTCCCCTATGGTATCACAATCGATTCACTTTAGTTCTTGTACTTTAATGTCTTGTAATTTCAATCTAAATCAGCCTCAAACTTAGTATTTTTTTAATTAAACCCCTAATTTCATTAATTAAATTAATTTCTAGATCAAGTAAGTACCAAAACTTATCAATTCCTCCAATTTTTTGATCAAATTGACTTTCAAATTTATAATTTTATCATTATTAATCCTCAAACTTTCAATTCGTATTTTCTTAACCCAATTCTTAAAGTATTTTTCATTCATTCATTATTTATTTACATATTATTATTTTTTAAAATTCAAAAAATTGGTTATGAGATTTTGAAAGTTGACTATGACGTCTTTTGTTCATGATCAGATTTACAATTAGAACCAACATTACTTTAACAAGACATTAACTTTTTTAACGAGAGAGATATATACTGTATATAAATACACCTAGAAGAGAAGGGACCAATTTTTTACACAGCCAAACATAGGCTAAATCCAGAGATATCGCACACAACATGCCTTTACTTTTCTTTTTCTATATATATTTTTTTTCTTCTCTATAAATACTAACTTAATATTGAAAGGTTTCTTATTTCTGGATTATAAATTTATTTATCCCGTGATGAGAGGTCATAATTAGTTGTTCTGTGAGAGAGGTGAGGCAGAGATCTCGTGATGAATCTGTCCTATTCTGTGAGGTTTTCATTTGAGTCTAAATAATGGATTTATAACAAACTCTAAAACCGTGTGGTATTTCTTTTTCTTTACCACGATTGGGTATTATTCATGCATTAACAAAACACTGCGAAATTTATTATTATTTTTTAATAATAATTCATTTTAATCCACAAAGTTTTATTTTATAAATTTTAATCATAATTGAATGCTAATTACTTGTGATTTTTTAGTCAAGAGTGAAATTAAAAAAATGAGGACTCAAGTGAAAAAACACCAAATATAATTGACGCACTAAAGACTTCAAGCAAAATACACTTAAATCTTTAATTTTTAAAAATAACATCATTCATATAATTTAGATCTCTTTAAATTTTAAAAAAAATCAATTCAGGTTTATAAATTTATTTGTGTTAATTTCAGGGCTCGTGGGATTAGTCGAGATGCGCGCAAGCTGACCCGTACATCCACGTTAAACAATATATATATATATATATATATATACACACACACTTAAATCTTTAATTTTTAAAAATAACATCATTCATATAATTTAGATCTCTTTAAATTTTTTAAAAAATCAGTTGTGGTTTATAAATTTATTTGTGTTATTGTTTAGTGTAAAGATAGAGAGAAGAGAGAGAAGTGTTGTCAGAATGGTAATGATTTAAAAAAGTCCTGAAGAGACTACATTGCTGAAACGGAGAAGAAGAGAACAGCTGCTTTATATTGACCAAAGAGTTTTCATATTCCGCCAATGTTCATGGAGAAACTCCACTTTATATTGCAGCTGCTTCCAGAAGAGATCAAGAACGAGGAAAGGTAGTCGATGAAATCTTAGGAAATTGCATCTCAGTGGACTTTGGCGGCCCTAATGGTAGAACTGCTCTACACGCGGCAATCAGGGTGCGAGATCATGGTAGGATTTTGTGCTCAAGTCTGGAGAATTAAATAGTTTATATATAATAGTGTAAGCTATAATTTAAAATCCACATATATTTGATTTTATATATCCGTGTTTGCTTCATAATTAGCTTTTATGAAAAAATAAAATAAATTATACAACTAAAATTCTTTGTTAGTTTAAGTATTGGATATATAGTAATTGACATAGACTATGTGAAATCTCTGTTGTTCATGAAGGAAAGCTTTCATTCCTTGTTTTGTTGGTTTCAGAGACAGCAAGAAAATTGTTAGAAAAAGAAAAGAAATTGACAAAAACAACCGATGAGAACGGCTGGTCACCAGTTCACTACGCTGCCTATTATTTCCGGTCTACTCGTGTACTGAAAGTATTACTAGAATATGATGCGTCCGCGGCCTACATTGCTGAAACGGAAAAGAAGAGAACAGCTCTTTACATTGCAGCCATTCGAGGACGTGTGAAGGCAATGAAAGAGATTGTTTCTCTTTGCCCAGCTTGTTGTGAGCTTGTTGATAACAGAGGTTGGAATGCCCTTCACTATGTTGTGGCCAGTAAGAGAACCAAGGCATTCAAGGATATTCCAGAGCTTGCAAGACTTAAAACGAAGAAGGATGACAAAGGAAACATGCCCTTCCATCTAATTGCTGCTTTAGCGCGGCAGAAGCAATGGAAACGTGTTTTAAAGAAATATTGTTATAATGAAATGGAGATATATGGTCTTAATAAGCGTCGACGACATATATTATGGAGATTTTGCAGAGATACAGGTAAAGGTAATCAATCCTCTATAAATTAACTGTTGTGAAAGTTACTGCATCCATTAAACAATGTTTAATATAAGTCGTGCACTTGATGTTAATTACTAAGAAATATAAGAAAGAAGAGACTGATATTTATCTTATTAAGACTTGGAATAACTTTGGCTATTTAAGCCTTACATAACAAACTTAACAAGAATTATGCAACTCATGTTTATCAATTTCTAGAAACTTGATAAGAATAAAACAAACAAATAATGACACCCTAAAACAAACCCATGTTTAATATATTTTTAATAAAAAAATACTTTTAAAAACCATACAATACCAAACATAAAAGTGAAATCATTTGAATAACTTAATAATCTTTTTTATTTGGAATCAAGTCATTTTATTGATTTTGTTAAATTCTTAAATAACTTAATTTTAGAATGAAATGATGTAAAATTAATGGGCTAATTTAAAGCATGCGGTTTAATTTCAACCAAATTAGTTTTTGTTACCTGCTAATTATATATAATATATACACTAACCAAAAGGACTTGATTGCAAACAAGCTAGTTATGGAAACAAAAACAAAGACCTGGAAATTGATATATGATATTTGTTAAATAGCTAAAAATGATATATGATATTTTCCCTAAATATTTTGCAGAAAGAGATCCTAGAATTCTTTAAAGATGTTGGCAGTAGACCACTTGGCCGCCGGCGCAAGGTTTTGGGAAGAGGGAATGAGGAGAGAAACAAAGGGAAAAAGGATGCTATGAGTAAAGCAAGAGAGTCTCATCTAGTTGTTGCGGCGCTGATAGCAATGGTAATATTTGCTGCAGCACTCACCCTACCTGGCGGTTACAAGAGCGACCAAGTTTATGCACTTTTAGCTAAAAAAGTTACTTCTGTAGTATTTGTCATCTCAGATGCAATATCAATGTTGTTCTCTATTTGTGCTGTGTTTATTTATTTATTTATGACGCATCATCAACGTTTAGAATTGGATAATTCATCATAGGCACATATGCAATTCTAAAACCTTCCTTGGAGCTTACCATCAACACTTGTTTTATTGGTTTGAGCTTTTTTTTCCTTTTGTATTTAGTATTTAGGCTCATTTGCAAGGATTTAAAAGGCTAGATTTACCGGTGAAACAATCCATTCTAAATTTTCTATAAAATGAAACTTCGATGTATTTTTTAAAAAATTCTTATTGTTTTTGAAAAAAAATTATGACATCATATAGTCAGTTGGTCGCCAAATCAGTGGTCAATTGTTTTTTATTATTATTGTAATTGATGCGCATCACAAGATTTGTGGCGAAAAACTCTAACACTATTTTTTATTTATTTATTTTCATTTTCCTATCCGTGACTAAAATTCAGTGACACAAGTACTAGTTGGGACAGCTAAATTTATTTTTCAAGTATGATTTGCTCTTATGGTTTGTTTATTAAGAAAGTGTATAAGATCATTACGTGATCTCATCTAAGTCCAAGGACTGGGTGTTAAGTTGGAAAATTGGCAAGATCCTCTCCAATATCGACCTATTTTTTTATAAGTTTCGTATATACTTTCCTTTTCATATAATTGAAGAGTGGGAAAACCTGAATTCATGTTATTACTGTCAAGAAACGTTTATTAACAATTGGGTTCATTAAATCATATACATATAATATAATTTTTAGGGTATTCCAATTGGCTTTGAGTGACATGCTGAAAAGATACCATATAATATAACAATTAAAATTCTTAAAATTGGCAATAAAAATTTATGATAGATATAAATTAGAGAAAAAAATGTGACAACTAGATGCATAATATTAAAGTGACATGTTATGTGTGATATGATAATCAGTTTAATAACCTATGTTCAAATGTTAATCAAATTCCAAGAGTTTTTATATTTTCAGATTATTTTAATATATTAATATTAAAAATAATTTTTTAAAAAATAAAAACATTTAACTTTAAGACATTCCCGAATAAAAAACAAATATTAGTTAACATAACCATACTCATTATGATTGTCCCACCTTGTCTTCCTCAAGTCAATTTATCCGCCCCACTTGCATCTTTTATGTCGTCACTAGCAGGACAACAATCTCCTTATATTCAATTTTTTAATTTTTTTTAATTTAAAAATAAAATAATAGGCTAAAATTTATTTAATTATTTTTTAATTATTTTGATAGGCTAAAATTAAAATTAAATTTTTTTAAAAATAAAAAATATTATTTTAATATTAAATAATAAAATATTATTTTTATATATTTATAAAAAAATTGCTTCTAAATTGTTTTTTTATCATACTTCCAAACATGTTTTTAAAGTCATACTATCTTTGGTAATTCTAATCATAGAAAAGAGATTGTTTTTTGTTTTAATATATATATATATATAAATATTTGTTTATTATTATTTTTTAATATTAAAAAATTATTATTATTATATATTTCTAAAAACAATACTTTAAAAAACAAATTATCACACTTTCAAATATACCTTTAAAGCAACATTATCTTTGACAATTCTAAACAAATCAAATCAGTGATTTTTTAAATATTTTTTAATAATTTTAATATATTAATGTCAAAAATAAAAAATTTCTAAACATATCATTTTAATATATTTTTAAATAAAAATTATTTTTTAAAAAATATCATATATCATCTTGCAAACACCAAGTCGCATGCAATTTTGTCTAATAGCTAGTTAATGCGGGCATCTACCCGATAGAAACTTGTAGTAGCATAATTCTAAAATTACACATTAAAATATTTTAAAATTAAAACATATTTATCTTTGGTAATTCTAACCATAGGAAAGAGATTGTTTTTGTTTTTATATATTTTTGAAAAGTATTTTTAAAAACAAATCAAATTAGTGATTTTTTCAATGTTTTTCAGTAGTTTTAATGTATTAAATTTTAAAACAAAAATATTTTTAAAAATATTATTTTAATATATTTTTAAATAAAAATTATTTTTAAAAAATATCATACATTATAACATCATGCATACACCAAGTCGCATGTAATTTTGTCTAGTAGCTAGTTAATGCAACCATCTACCCGAAAGGAATTTTTAGTAGCACAATTATAAAATGACACGTTAAAATATTTCAAAATTAAAACTTAATTATATTTGGTAAGTCTAACCGTAGGAAAGAGATTGTTTTTGTTTTTATATATTTTTTAAAAGTGTTTTTTAAAAACAAATCAAATTAGTTAATGCAGCCTTCTACCTGATAGAAACTTGTAGTGGCACAATTGTAAAATAACACATTAAAAAATTTCAAAATTAAAACATATTGTTTCAACTAAAAAAAATAAATCTTCAAATAGAATACAATTGATAACCCTGTATAAAGCTATGACAGTGTAGACTAGAGAGAAGGGGTGGCAGAAATTTCCTATCTCTAGGCACTTGAGCAAATTTGATTCTAGTTAAAGAATGTTTTGTTTTATATAGCCGAGTTTATTAAAGATAAAAAAAAAATTGTATTATATTTTAATAAAATAAAATTTTAAAATGTCTTAGAATGTATTTTTTATTTTAATAAATAATTTATTAAAGCTATAAAAACTAGATTAAAATTTCAAAAAATACTAAAAATTTTGCTTTCTTTTAATATTGAGGATTACAAACTTATACATAAGACATATTCTTAATATTAAATAAAAGTTTGTTGATATTAAAGCGATTAAATTTTACTTGATAAGATAAAAATTTCCTTACTAATAAGGACTTTTCTTAAGCCTTAGATAAACTAACAACTATAACACATGATAATACCTTATCTTTTATCAAATAATCAAATAATATAATTTATTTTAGATAAGGTATTTTTAAGGTGCTAATATATTTTCTTTACATAATTAGTTTCTATACTTAATTTTTGAGATGAATTAGAGTTTTTAATTACTAAAATATTATATGACGATTCTTATTCTCTCTTTTATATTATAAAAGACAATGAATCATTGTCTTCCTCATTTTCCTGGATACCAATATAAAAATGAATGATCATCGAGACGCCAAAAAAACATGGACACTCGGAATGACATGTAAAAACACTTTAAGCAGCCGAGATAATTATTGTTTCTTGTACTGAAGATTCATTAAAACGTTTCTTTCGTAGTCTAGTTTTATTGATAGGCTTCATTTGTCTCTCAATTGAGGTGAAGGAAGGAGGAGGTCATTTTCGTCTGCTTAGGTTATCATCGGTTAAAAGCAAGAAGCATACAACACCATCAATCACGTGAACCACAAGGAAAAAAAAAAAGCTTGTAAAAGACGCTTTTGGTGTACCCCACTGTTAAAAACCAAGGTTTTTTTTTTTCTTTAACCAAACACTATAATCCGTGTTTCTGCTCCAAACGTAAAAATGATTTTGAATTTTTTTTTTGGTTATAAATTAATTTTTTTTTGTATTTTTAAATAATTTTAATGTAATGATATTCAAAATAAATTTTTAAAAATAAATAATTATTATTTTTATATATTAAAAAAACATTTAAAAAACCAACTTCTTAAATATCCCTATCTATCTCCAGGGAAGCAACAAACCAAATAAATCAGCAGCTTGTGATCATTTTAAGAGAAGGCAGCTTTCCTTTTATGGCAGGTTGAGGAACCATTTTTTTGCTGTCATTATTGAAACTCTCTGCAAAGAAACCATCCCAGATCCATATGTGGTCTGTTGAGGAAAGAAAGGGCTAGAGAATAATTGCATGATGATCTACAATGAGTGAAAAAATTGAGGTTTTTAGTGCCATATCTTATTTGATTTTTATATATTTACTTAGCCTTTTTTCTTTCAAAGTTGGATGATCTATCACAATAAATTCAGAGGCAATTCAGCCAACTACATTCTTAAATTCAAAGTGGCAGAAAAATGTGCACCAAAAATTGATACTCATTATTTATGACAACGATGCATACCAACCGTTCCTTTAATTTTTCTTTTCCGGACAAAACAATCCCTTTAGTTCTTGCATTGGATCCAACTCTAAAATTTAAATTTGGCTGGCAACCTTCGTGTATTGCATATGGTCTTGAACATAAATATACTCATTATGATTGTCCTACCTTCTCTTCCTCGAGGTCAATTTCTCTGCTACACTTGCATCATCTCTGTCCACTCGTTTTTCTTATGGTTAGAGCTGGACCACAGTCTCCTTATCTTCAATTCTTCAAGCCACAATGTCCCTGATAATTCAAAACCACGGGAAAGAGATTCATGCCAAGTTGGGTGCAGTTTTGTCTAGTAACTAAAGGTTATCGGGCTTATCAAATAATGTGCACTTGGAAGGAAATACTTCTCTGCTCCTCAATACATTTTTACTCCGACTTCAAATTAGTAACTACACCAAATTACGAAAAATACTCGGTTATTGTATAGATGATTGAAGAAGAACAAATACAATTCTATTTCTTTTAAGGACAAAGCAAAAAATTGCGGTTATCAGTTCCATTTTGTAAAGCAGAAATTTCTAGCACGGCAAAAGACATTTTAAGCACACAATGGCATTTTAAGAGAAGGCAGCTTTCCTTTTATGGCAGTTGAGGACCTGAGGTGGTTACAAGCTCAAAGAATTGAAACACACAATGCTATAAAATGTGATCCATATGTGGTCTGTTGACGAAAGAAAGGGCGAGAATAATTGCATGATGATCTACAATGAGTGAAAAAATCGAGGTTTTTAGTGCCATATCTTATTTGATTTTTATATATTTATTTAGCCTTTTTTCTTCGTGTATTGCAGAAGTTCTTGAACATGAACATACTCAGTACCACAATCTCCTTGTCTTCCTCGAGGTCAATTTCTCTTCCCCACTTAATTGCATCTTTTCTGTCTTCACTCGTTTTTCTTCTGGTTAGAGCTGGGCCAGAATCTCCTAATCTTCAAGTCCAAAATGTTTTAACCATGTTTTTTCAAATTTTTTTTTTATTTAAAATTAAATTATATTTAATGTTTTTAAATTATTTTAATATGCTGATATTAAAATTAAATTTTAAAAATAAGAAAAAATATTATTTTAATATATTTCAAGAATACTACTAAGACATGTGAAGTAGTAGAAAAAAAAAAAAAAAAACTTGTAAAGGATGCTTTTGGTGTGCCCCCACAATTAAAAACTAAACTTCTTTTTTAAAAATGCATCTCCGATTTTTCGATTTCTCAATTTTGATAAAACAGATATAACTTTCCGGGAGGGCAAAAGAAAAGATATTGCGACAAAATATCAAAAAGGAAAATAAATGTAATTTGTGGTTCTTAACGCTTTTTCTTCCTTTAAATACCAAAGAAATCAGCAGCTTGTGATGAGTTGAGGAGTGGAACCTCTTGCCTTTGAACCACAGTGGTTAATTTCACCTCCCCTTCATTTGTTTACTCTTCATTTAGTGAGTTTCTCTAAGCTACAAAATAGTATGACGCCCTATATGGATCCTGTCTTGTTCAAAGCTGCAGCTGAAGGCGATATCGGTCTCTTTGAGAATTATCAAACCTGCCTTGATCAGTTATTGACTCCAGACGAGAACACCGTTCTTCATGTCTACTTAGGAAACCAAAGTAGGGAACTGGAATTCACTGATTTTGTTGATAAAATTCTTGAAATGTGTCCACCACTGTTATTGCAGGCCAATAAGAAAGGTGAAATCCCACTCCATTTGGCAGCAAGATATGGTCATTCCAAAGTGGTAAAGGTCCTTATTGACCGCGCAAAAGCTCGACCTACTGATCCAGAGAGCGGAGTAACAGAAGCAAAAAAGATGTTGAGGATAACCACTGAAGAGCAAGATACAGCGGTGCACGAGGCAGCTCGACATAGGCGGAGCCATGTGGTGGAAATATTGACTAAAGAGGACCCTGAGTTTCCATATTCCGCCAATGTTCATGGAGAAACTCCACTTTATATTGCAGCTGCTTCCAGTTGGGGTCAAGAACGAGAAAGGGTGATCGATGAAATCCTAAATAATTGCATCTCAGTGGACTACGGCGGCCCTAATGGTAGAACTGCTCTCCATGCGGCAAGCAGGGTGGGAGATGATGGTAGGATTTTGTGCTCGAGTCTGGATAATTAAATAATTTATATATAATAGTGTAAACTATAATTTAAAATCCACGTTTATTTGGTTTTATATATCCGTGTTTGCTTCATAATTAGTTTTTTTTTTAAAAGAAACTTCGTGAGTTTTAAGTAATGGATATATAGCGTACATTTATTTTATGAAAGTAATTTTTAAAAAATTATTTTCATAAAATAAATGTACGTTATATATCCATTACTTAAAATTATTTTTTAAATTTTTCTTTAATCGTTATTAAAAATATTAATGAACAAAAAATACTTTTTAATTGAAAAAAAATTTGACTTGATTTTTAAGAAAGTGATTTCTTTTTATTTTATGCGAGAAACACTTTTAAGAAGTTGTGAATAATTTAAAAATATCATGTTATTTACTGATTATATCAAATTTAGTCCTTAAACTTTTGATTGCTATATATTTTATTTTGAATCTTTTTTTTTAAATTTCATCCCTTAGAATTTATAAAATTATAATTTTATTATTTTCAATTTTTTTATCAGTTAGATTTTATCTTCATTATCTTGATTGTTATTTATTTTATCTGAGATCATTTATGATATTAGATTTTTTTTTTAATTTTAATTTTATTCAACTTTTTAATTTATAAGATTAGCTCCTCATTATTTTAATAAACTTGAAAAAAAATATTAATAATTTTTTTTCTAACTTAATTTTCATGACATAGCTAAATACTGGAAAATATTTTTTAATTTATTTTTCATGATGCTACAAAATATTGAAAAATAATTTATTTTCTAGAAAATTATTTTTCAAGAAACCAGTTTTATAAAGGAAATTATAAAACGGGGCATAAGTGAAATCACTGTTGTTCATGAAGGATAACTTTTATTCCTTGTTTTGTTGGTTTCAGAGACAGCAAGAAAATTGTTAGAAAAAGAAAAAACGTTGACGAAAACAACCGATGAGAACGGCTGGTCACCACTTCACTACGCTGCCTTTTATGGCTGGTCTGGTGCTACTAGAGTATTACTAGAATATGATGCGTCCGCGGCCTACATTGCTGAAACAGAGAAGAAGAGAACAGCTCTTCACATTGCTACCATTCAAGGAAGTGTAGGAATAATGAAAGAGATTGTTTCTCGATGTCCAGCTTGTTGTGAGCTAGTTGATAACAGAGGCTGGAATGCCTTTCACTATGCTGTGGCCAGTAAAGATAGAAAAGTATTCGAGGAATGTCTGGAGATTCCAGAACTTGCAAGACTTGGAACTGGGAAGGATGACAAAGGAAACACGCCCTTCCATCTAATTGCTGCTTTAGAGCACAAGCAGGAGGAATTGGTCGTTGTATATGAAGGGGACTTTTGTGGTCTTAATAAGCGAAAGCTAAGCGTCAATGACATTAATTTCGGAAATTTGGGAGAGATAAAGGTAATCAATCCTCTATGAATTAACTGTTCTGATTCACAATAAATATCCATTAATGAATCAATTAAATCACAGCAAACTGGTTTTACTTTGCATCTAAGATTCTCTTAGCTCCGCATCTTAATCATGTCCACCAAATGGGTCCACATAACTTTTGTTCAGTTTCACTCTGTTATATCACAGTACTTAATATAAAAATAAAGTAATCTGAATAACTTAATAATCTTTTTTTATTTGAAATGAAGTCTTTTTATTGATTATGTTAAGTTTTTCATCTACAATAACAAATTATGCATATAAATCACATGTAACTGTTTTATAAAAACATATATTATTCAATAAAAAAACAAAAGTAGTACAAATGAATGAAAAAAATACAATTAATTAAAATTTTAAAAATCTGAGAATTAAAGTTGAAAAATCCAATAGAAACTTAACATAATCTTAAAAGCAATTAAGGAGAGTAACAATAAACAATAATATATTGGATTACTCCTCCTAGGAAATTAATTTTAGAATGAAATGATGTAGAATTAATGGTATATAAAATTAAGTCCACATCTTAGTTTTCTTTTTGGGGATAATTGGGCTAATGGTAAAGCATGCGGTTTAATTTCAAACAAATTAGTTTTTATTACTTGCAAATATATACAGTAACAAAAAGGATTTGATTGCAAACAAACTAGTTGTGGAAACAAAGGCTCGGAAGTTGATATATGATGTATGTTAAATAGCTAAAAATGATGGATTATTTGTTTAAATTTTTAGATTGAATTAGTTTTTTAAAAATAGTATTACAATCTTATTGATCAAACAATTATAAATTCAAATCTTACTATTTCTATTTTAATTAATAATATTTAAATACAAGATAATATGAATAAAATTTTAAAAAATTTCACTTAAAAAAATAATCTAGAAAGTAATAAAAAATTATTTTTAAAACCTCATTAACAGCTTAACATATTTTACTCAAAATATATATTTTTGCAGAAAGAGATCCTAGAATCCCTTGAAGATGTTGGTAGTGGACCGATTGGTCACGGTCCTTTTGTTTTGCAAAAGAAAAACAATGATGAGGAAAACAAAGAGGAAGAGGAAGCTTTGAGTAAAGCAAGAGAGTCTCATCTAGTTGTTGCGGCGCTGATATCAACGGTAACATTTGCAGCAGCATTCACCCTACCTGGCGGTTACAGGAGCGACCAAGGCACTGCACTTCTAGCTAAAAAAGCTGCTTTTATAGTATTTGTCATCTCAGATGCAATGTCAATGGTGCTCTCTATTTTAGCTATCTTTATCCACTTTTTGATTTCACTGATTACAGGTTTGAGAATGGAGAAGAATAAAATGATAAATGAGGATACCACTGCAAAATTGTTCTGGTTGGCCACCTTGTTTACCATGATTGCCATGGGGACAATGATTATTGCATTCGTTACGGGCACATACGCGGTTTTAGAACCTTTCTTGGGGCTTGCCATTAGCACTTGTCTCATTGGTTTGAGCTTCTTCTTCCTTGTGTATTTAGTGTTTAGGATCATTTACAAGAATATATTTGGTGAATACTAGTAAAACAATCAATGCAAATTTTATATCAAATAAAAATATGATTTATTATTTAAAACATTCTTATTGTTTTTTTTTAAATAGTGACGTCATATGTTCATAAATCATGTGTTTGGTTCTCAAATTATCAATTGTTTTATATTTTATTTTGTAAGTTACAAGTTAGGTAGTCAAAAACTTTGATATTATTTATTTATTTATTTTCTTTTTAGTGACAGCTACTGGGACAGCTAAATTTATTTTCCAAGCACAATTTGCTTTGATGGTTTATTTATTAATCAAGATTGTAAATGTAAAGCGTTTGTTTTTGTGTTTAAAAAATATTATTGGATTATTTTTTTATAATTTTAAATTGTTTTAACATGCTAATATTAAAAATAAATTCTTAAAAATATAAATAAATAAATTATGTTAATACATTTTTAAATAAAAAAAATACTTTAACCACAAACTCAAAAGATGGTAAGAAAACTAATCTAAAAAGTTGGGATATGCCAAGTTTCATTCTTCTATGGCTGCTTTGCCAACCAGCTAGCACAACAAGAATTCACAGTTTTACCGATGGAAATATTTCGTCGGTATGTGATTGATAGTACGTCGATAAATTATTTACCGACTAAATTACCGATGGAATACGTCCATCGGCTTACTTTTCGTTGGTGATTCCACATTTCGTCGCTTTATCGGTCGGCAAAACAAAAAAACTATTTACCAACGGTTTTACAGACAGAATTTGCGTGCAAATAAAAAATTTCCCCGCTTCAAAAATACCGACGGATTGTTATTCCGTCGGTGATATCACAATTCACCGACGGTTACTTTTTCGTCGGTAACTTAGTCGGTGAATTGTTGAAATACCGACAGAATATACCGTCTGTAAATTCGTCGGTAAGTTATAATACCGACGGAGTAATTTTGTCGGTAAATCTGTTGGTGAGTCATGAAAACACCGACCGAATTTATCTGTCTGGAAATTTTTCGGTGATGGTCGCGACTACTGTCTAATGCCGACGGATTGAGTCCGTCGGTAAATCCCTTTGTAATTTTTTTTTTATTTTTTTTTATAATTATTTAGAATACATAATATAAAATGATATAAATTAATGGTAATAAAAATCAATTATGCAAATAAAATTTATATTAAGCATGAAAAAAAAAAATGAAAGATAAATAATATTCATTACAAAATGAAATGTTTCAAAAAAACATTAAATGAAATTTTAAATGTAAATAATGTTTATCAAAAATCAATATAAAGGAGGAGGAGGAGGATCAGGAAGAGGAGGAGGCTGGCTGTTATGCGGCCAACTTGGATTGGGTGCACTTGTTCCACCTTGTGCCATGTTTATGACCATTTGACGAAGCTCTTCATAGGCCGCTCTTTGTTGTGCGGATTCTGTTGTGTATTGTTCTTTGAGTTGTGTGTACGCCACGAACTCCTTAGATTGGGAGCTCCCGACAGTTGAAGCATGACGGGTCGTCCGCAAGTTGTCGGCCCTAGTGTTGGAGAGCCCGTAAACCCGATTCTTATCGGGTCCACCTGACGATCCAGCCTCCATCCATAAATTCGGATCGAATTCTGGATGGGTTGAAGGATCGTCCCCATATGTTTCCCTCAACCGATTATTATATGTCTCCTGAAAATAAAAAAAGTAATCATCATATTCAATTCAATAAACATAAAATGATTGAATAAACATACCATAAAATGTTGAGTGCGACTGTCAACGAACAGTGGCACCCCCTTTTGGCGGTCTTGACTCCGCACGTGCGTCTCCACAAATAGCTCCATAGGGCTCGGCTCACGTCCAAGAGACGTAGCCTATAATGAAAAAAATTTATTAACAACAAATTAATTGAATGATATATTTCATTTAAATTAATCTTACCATCCGTTTCACATGTGCAGCAAACGGAACGGAGCCGCCGGTGTGCGTTGTCACAGAGCCATGAATTGGCCGATTCCGGTTGCCAGCACCGGACTATGAGCATCGTCTGAACCGCTCAGACATCATGTGCTCAAGATAGTGTGGACATATATCCTCCGGGATGTATATCGGTTTGAAATCCCTCCAAACCGCAACATTGTTCCAGCCTTGGAACCTTTATCCCTCGCAGTTGTTTTTGCCTTTTTTTGGGTTTCGTACCAAAAATCACGCAACCTACTTAACACAATCAAAAATTACATTTCGAAACATAAATTTTTTTGTAAAAAAAAGTTGTATTGTTTTCGATGTTACGTAGTTGCCGCGTGATTTTCCCACACCCTCCTCACAACATTGTTATGTTCCTCGTTCCAGCAGAATCGATTCTGTGTATAAAAAATAATTTTTAAAAATGTTAATAATTTATTTACAATTATATTAAGAATTTATTAGAAATAAGCTGAAAATTATATATTAACACGAACCTCAAATCTGGAAAACCATGCATGGATTTGAGACATCCATTCAGGATGTCTGGATATCTAACTCCATTGAAACAATGGAATCTCCATCAACGCTTTAAACGCCGATGATATTACTCGGGTGGGCTCAATGTTTGTGAACCTGAAAAGAATTGAAATTAATTAAATAGTGACTTCATAAATTTGTTTTAAATTTGTTTTTTTAAAAAAAAAAAAACTAAAACCTTAACAAACTTACATTGAAAGATCGTCCTTCCATTGTGCCTCGTACTTGCGGGTCCATCGATTCCGCTACGAAGGCACGCCGCTTCTGTGATGTGAAACATCGCTGGAAGAGGCAGCATCAGCTGACGACGCAAGTGGTGTAAGTGCCTCTTCTTGAGAGGCACCTAAGAAAATATCTTCGTCGCTGCTAGATGAACTAGATGCGACCGTACGTGAAGCTCTGGTTTTCATTCTCTGCATCTAACCAATTTTATATAAATAATTATATAATTCAATTCAAATGTTAAAAAAAATTCGGCAGCACCTCCCCTATACTTGGATACTACCAAATCCACAAACCTGCAAATATTAACAATAGTCATAACCAATTGACCCAATCTATACTAATTATTCCAACATATTCAATTACTAATCCTATGGTAAATTCAACATTAACAATTACAATTCAACAAATTATTCAATAATTATGTCAATACAACAAAACTATAAATTCAAAATAAATAGAAACAATTAAACACAAATCATCAAGTTAGAGTAAAATTAATAATTCTTCCAACATATTCAATTACTAAATCTAAGATAAATTCAACATTAACAATATTAATTCAACAAATTATTAAATAATTATGGCAATACAACAATAAAATATATTCAATAAAGTTTTTAAAAAATATAAACTAACAATTAAAAACATATGCAATTACTAATTATTCCTACAAATGCAATTACTAATTCTAAGGTAAATTCAACATTAACAATATTAATTCAACAAATTAATCAATAATTATATGTGGCAATACAACAATAAATTATATTCAATAAATTAAAAAAACAAATAGACTAACAATTAAAATCAATGGAAATAATTAAATATAAATCATGCAATAATAGAGTAAAATTACTAATTATTCTAACATAGCCAATTACTAATTCTAAGTTAAATTCAACTTTAACAACAAAATATCCAATAAATTAAGTAATACCAATTATGACAACACAACAATAAAAAATATTCAAAAAATTCAAAAAACAAAACCTACATCAAGAAAAGGAACGAAATATACATATCTTAATAATGTGTCCAATTCAAAACTTTATCTACATTACAAAAAAATACACCAAAACAACAAAATAATAAAAATAAAAACAACTAAAACTAAAATAAAATAAAATAAAATAAAATAAAATAGAAAAAACCACATACCTTTTAATATGATGAAGATTCATAACAACTAATCTTGCTAGAGATTCAAGGTGAAAGCCTTGAAGGATTAAGAGCAAAAAAATCAAATTTAGAGGGCAGCGGAGGAGAAGAAAAACGGAGGAGAAGAAAAAATGAAGCGAAGCGGCGGGCGCTAGAAGTTATATGGTAGATTTACCGACGGATATTAAAAAATATTATTAATTTTTTAAATCCATCGGTAAAAGGTCAACAATCTGGTGGTAAGTTTTGAATTTTGCATTGAATTTTTTAATTACCCTCCGTATTTTTTGCGGTCCGTTGGTGATTCCATCGGTAATCTGACATGGTCAGAGGTGCATTCAATTCACACCCTTTGGAATTCACACATTCCGTCGGTATTTTTGTCGGTAAAATTTGCCAACGACAACTTACCGACGGACGTATGTCCGTCGGTATGGATATCGATAAAGTTGTCGATATGGACGTCGGTGATTGTGGCATTTCGGTGTAATTATTTTCGAACTCTCTGTGAGATGTCGATGGACGGCTATCCGTCGATATGGACGTTGGTGATTGTGTCATTTCGGTGTAATTATTTTCGAACTCTTTGTGAGATGCCGACGGACAGACATCCGTCGGTATGGATGTCGATGATTGTGGCATTTCGGTGTAATTATTTTTGAACTCTCTGTGAGAAGCCGACGGACGGCTGTCCGTCGGTATGGACGTCGGTGATTGTTCAATGTACAAGAGTTGTTGTGTTTGTATTTTCTATTTACCTTCCTGCAAAAAATTCAATGATAAACTATCCATCGCACAAAACAATAGCAACAGTGCTTAAACAATAAATATATATTTCATGTTACAAAATATATCATCCATAATGTAAATTACATGAAGAAAAGGGTTTTACACAGGGCTTCGTTTTGATAGTTACTCAGAATTATCTTTTTCTTCGTCATCAATTGAATAGTCATCACCTTCATCGTAATTTTCAATATGGATATCATCTTCTTCATCGACATTTGCTTGTCCGCTAGAGCTCAAAACAACGTTCAACTCCTGTACGTCAACATCAACCAGACTATCATCGAAAACATGAAAATTTGAATTTTCTTCCAATTCAATCGAAGGAGCAACTCGATATGGTTCAACCAACTCACTAACTTGAAAGACTTCATCCTGAACAACCTCGACACGACCCCGTGATTTCGTTTTTAAAACAAAAAACCAATCAAATCTTGATCGATCCTTTCTAAATGAAGGGGTGTATGTGTAATAAACTTGTTGACATTGCTTTGCAAAAATAAAGACATTGTTTATGTTGTGGAGTCTAGCTTTTGAGTTGATTTCGACCAGACTATGGTGAGTATCAACTCTGATTCCTCTGTCCGTCGTGTCATACCAATAGCATTTGAATAAAAACACTGTATTCTGCTCGCTATGATATTGTAGTTCGACAACCTTTTCTAATCTACCATAGTAGTCAACTTCTAACTCACTACCTGTGGATCCTTTAACACAAACACCGCAGTTGTATGTCTTTCTTCCTTGCCCGTATTCTTCAGTATGGAAAACATATCCATTGACAAAATACCCGTTGTAGCAGTTAACTTTTCTTTCAGGCCCGAGGCTTAGTGAAGACAATGACTTAGACGCACTTCTTCCCATTTGATAAACCTTGTATACATGTAATGTACATCAATAAACAGTAAATGAACGAGAATCTCGTAATGGCATGCATACGTACAGTAATTTTTCAAGTTAGAATGAGTTTGTGATAGTGCTTACATGTGTTCTGAACCATGTGGCAAATTGTTCATCTTGTAATTGAAAGATCTGGGAGTCGGTTAGCTGCGAGTTATTGGAGAGAAAATATTATCGATGTTGCCTGCAAGTGATAATGAGTGTATGATTTCACAATATATAATTACCAATATTTTACTGACAAACTTTAATTAGTATTACACATATATAAACTTACTGAATAAATGGTCTCAGCTCATCACAGTTAAATAGAACATAGTTGTGTGTTTGTTTGAATTCTATTTCCAACAAATATCTTCCTCGTACGATATTTTTAGGTGTGGGTCGTCCAGTTTTGAAGAATATTGACAAGTTCCCACTGGAAGGCACTTCACCGCCATCATCATGCCGTGGAACGCGATTGATTCTTGTTCTCAGATGAGGTTCGAAATAGTATGAGATAAATGTTGAGATCTCTTCAACAATAGAGGCCTCAGATATCGAAGCCTCTACATGCGCCTTGTTCTTAACCTTTTTCTTGAGATTAAACAAGTACCTGCATTGAATTACAATTCAAGTATTTCCAATTAAGAAAAACATATAAAATACTTTTAGATATGAATTCCATTGCAACTGTAATATCTAACCGTTCAAATGGGTACATCCATCTATACTGGACCGGTCCTCCAGCTTTTTCCTCGAATGGTAGATGTATAGGGAGATGCTCAATTGAGTCAAAAAATGAAGGAGGGAATATCATCTCAAGTTTGCATAGTGTCTCGATGATATTCGTTTGAAGCCTCTCAATGTGCTCAACATTCAACTTGCTGGAGCATATATTTCTGAAGAAATGACTGATCTCCGTCAGTGCATCCTATATTTCCTTTGGCAACAAATCACGAAAAGCTAATGGGATGAGTGTTTGCATAAACACGTGGCAGTCATGACTCTTCATTCCATACAATCTACAGTCCTCTATGTTAACAAGCCTTGATATGTTCGATGCATGTCCATCCGGAAAACACAGACTCTTAAGCCATTTGTAGACTAGCAGTTGTGCGTTTTTCTCTAACACGAAGCTTGCCCTTGGTTTTGCGACCCGTGACTCCTCATAAACCAACTCCATATTTTTACGATTACAGTATAAAGCTATATCCAATCTAGACTTGATTTTGTCCTTTGTCTTCCCCTTCACATCCATGACGGTGTTGAAAATATTCTCAAACACGTTCTTTTCAATGTGCATGACGTCAAGGTTATGGCGGAGAAGATTGGTCTTCCAATAAGGAAGCTCCCAAAAGATACTTTGCTTTACCCAATTATGGGTCAAACCAAAACCAGGAAACTTTTACTTACTTGATTGAAGGCCAGACACAATGTCACCGTACTCTGAAACAACATGATGCAATTCTTCACCAGAAAGACGCGGGGATGCAACATCTTTTTCAACTCTGCCAACAAAGAAATCTTTTCTGTTCTTTCTGAACCTGTGATTAAGTGGCAAGAAGCGACGGTGACAGTAAAAAAAAAGAAGCTTTACCTCCGTTTGCTAGCGTGAATGCCTTGTTGTTTTCCATGCAATATGGACATGCGAGTTTCCCATGTGTGCTCCAACCAAAAAGCATTCTGATTAGTACTTAAAAGTGCATGTTTATCAAGGATTTATATCATCATTTTGCACTTAAAGTATCAATAACTCCTTAACTAAAGCATGTTTTATAATAACAAGTGTAATATTATAAAATGCCTTAATATATGGTAAATGTTCATCTTAAATGCAGGCCTATCACATAAATCAAATGATTGATTAATGAGTTCAAGTATGGAAATTGAAAGGACAAAGAGAGGGCTAAACTTAGAAAAGAGATGTTGGTGCAGTCCAAACTGGAACACTGTTCAGTAATTGGGTCATATCTTGTGTTCTAGATGTCCAAATGACCTCAAGTTTTTACACAGATTCAGTAAGACATAGGCCTACAACTTTCATGTTTTCATCAAGATCTAAGAAGGCCGTTTTCAAGTCCAAATTATAGCAACAATGGAGAAGTCCAAATCTATCCTACAACCTAAACACTGTTCAGTGTTTGGCCCATATCTGGAGTTCTAGAAGTCCAAATGACCTCCATTTTTTTTTTGGAAAGCTGGGTCAATTTCCTACAACTTTCATGTTTTCCAGAGGACCTAGTTCGGATGGTAGCAGTTTTGTTTTATTTAGACAAGAAGATAAGGATTTTCACCAAGTCAAAAGTTGGCCACCCACTCAACAATTAGTCATCAAATCAATAATTCCGAATTTTGGACTATAAAAGGAGGCATTTGCCATGTATTTAGGGCTTGGTTGTTCAGATCAAGTTCATGCTCTTTATTTCTCTCTTTATATTTTTTTTGTAATTTTTAAGTTTTGCTTTCATTAATATCTTGTTTATGCTTTTCATTTCTTTTCCTTTACTTAGTTAACTTGTATTTTCTTTATGTTCTTGTTTTTTTTATTTATGTTTCTCTTCTTCATTATGTTTAGCTAAGTTTATTGTGTCAAGGTGAAAAGGTTACACTAATGGTGTAAGAATAAGTATGGTGTAAACTTAACATGGACCTTAATGTTTAATATTAACATGTCTTATCTTTTTATCTTACTAATTCTTAATACCTTGCTTGTTAAATGGTTAATCTAGATTTGTGTTGTATAACACTTGGTACAACAAATACTTGGCACTCTCATAGCCCAACCGTATGGTATTACTTACACCTGGGCTATGAAAGGAACTTGATTTGTTGTTAACATCAGTTAATATCATGAATTCCTGACAATATTTAAAAGTTTGGTGTTATGTAAATAAGATAATTAATATGATCATGTTAATAATTTATAATGAGCTATTAATGACAAATCATCCGATTGGAACCTCCTTCGTGTGTGGTTTCCAAATTGAGTAATAAGAGTTTATACTATACTTATTTGAAATACCATTGGTGGATCCTCTAACCTTGACATTTGTTTTTATCATTGTCTAATCCTTACATTAATCTTCCATCTCAAAGTTCTCATTAATTTCTTCCTCTTCTTCTTTTTTTTTTTATTATTATTACTATTACTACTATTACTACTATTATTATTTCTATTACTATTACTATTACTATTAGTATTATTATTATTATTATTATTATTATTATTATTATTATTATTTACATTCTGTTTATATTATATAATATATCTCTTTGATCTTTTCATAAACTCAGTATATAGGCTGGAAACCTGTGACCCGATCTTTTAGATCATTCTCAGGTATAACAACGCCACGTACTAAGTATTATTATTATTATTATTATTATTACTATTACTATTGTTATTATTGTTGTTGTTGTCTTGTTATTTATAATTTATACAATTAACCTCTCTGTGGTTCAACCCCGGTCTTGCCGGGTTATTTATTACTTCGACACTCCTGCACTTGGGAGAAGACATAAATCTTTTGGTCGTGTCACATTCCATAAGCTGGAAAATCATTGATAGTCCACATCAAAGCCGCCCTCATAAGAAAATTTTGTTTCTTCGATATATCATAAGTCAGAGCTCCGGAGGACCACAACTGCGCCAGCTCATCAATCAACGGTCGAAGAAAAACATCTACATTCCGCCCCGGGCTGTTTGGACCGGGTATGACAGTAGATAAAAAAAAATGAACTCCGGCCTCATACACATTCCCGGTGGCAAGTTATAAACTGTGAGTATGACCGGCCAACAAGAATAGGGAGCAGCAAATGACCCAAATGGGTTGAATCCGTCTGTACACAACCCAAGATGGACATTCCTTGATTCAGCTGAAAAGTCAGGATGCACACTGTTAAAGCGTTTCCACGCTTCGCCGTCAGAAGGATGCACCATCACACCATCAACCGCATCATGTGTTTGGTGCCATGTCATATGCTCAGCAGTCCTTCGTGACATGAATAACCTCTGCAGTCTAGGTGTGATTGGGAAATATCTAAGTTTTTTATACGCCACTAGAGTCTTTCCCTTACCAGTTCTGGGTTTGTAACGAGAATGCCCGCATGTCATGCACTTGGTCCTCTCAGCATTTTCAAGGTAGTATAACATGTAGAAGTTAAGGCACATGTCAATTTTCTGGTATCCTAAACCGAGGGGTTTCATCATGGACTTCGCAGCATAAAAGTTCTCTTTGAGCCTGTTCCGTTTAGGTAAAATGCTTCTTGCCCAATCAATAATTTTGTCATACCCGACCTCACTCAACCCGTGATCTGACTTGATGGTGAACACCTGTGCCACGGCCGACAATTTACTGTGGTTTGTGCAGCCATCCCATAATGATTCGTCAGAATCTTTCAACAAATCAAAAAACCTAGCTACCTCTGCATTAGGTTCTTCTTCTACGATTGGACATTAACTGACATTACCTTGATTCATTCTCATTGCATCCATAACCATGTTTCTGTAAGGATTAGTGTTGTCATTTGCCGCTTCATGCACGTTGCTAGCACTAGAAGTTGACCCAACCACCGTTTCTCCCATTCTCCTATTACTAACAAATACCTCTTCATGTGCATACTAACACTCATAATCCTCCAAAAACCCTTTGTGTAGAAGATGCATCATTACAACATCTAGATGCAGATACTTTTTATTTTGACACTTCTTGCATGGACACCTAATACCGCCTCCAGTAAAATTTCTGGGAATAGATGTTGCGAAATTAATAAAACCTTGAACCCCGTTACAATAATCCATCCTCTGCAATCCTTGGGGTGAATCTAGATACATCCATGAACGATCATCCATGACTTCTATCGAACCTCTATAAAATTATGATGACATCATGTATATATTAATTAACTAAGTTAGGTAAATAAACTTGTAAATATATTACTTTACCTCGAGATTATCCAACAAACCAATCATAACTTCTCATAAATATTAAATATTCATTATCATTTATCAACGTCCATACAAATATATATATATATATATATATATATATATATATAAGTTAAAAGAAATTACTACTCTGCAATACCATCGATAAAACTTAAAAATGACCCATTAAGCAATGTGAAACCCTGAAAAAAATAATAATAATAATAAAAAAAAAAAAATTCTCATATTAAATAGTTTCACGCTTTTGAGCAGGACGCTCAATCTAAACGTTAGATCAAACTGAAATTTTAGGATAAATGTTACAACATATAATTCTACATTTGATTAAAATTTTAGGGCAATCCGAGTTCAGGAAGATATTTTAAAAAATTTATAATGGTCGGATAGTAAATAACACAAAATTTACCAATGGCAGTTTTGTAAATACCTGATGAGCTGGCAATGTCCAGCAACTTATTCTCCCTTATTTTGACGCCAGAAACAGAGGTAATAGAGGGACGAAAACAGAGGTGACAGAGGGACGAAACAGAGGGAGAGAAAAGGAGGGAAAAACGCATGAAAAAAAAACATTACCTTGAGAGAAAGAGTAGAAATTGTGTAGAATCAAGGATCTAAAAAGTGTAAATCACCAAATCACTTCCTCAAGCAAGGATTTAAGAAGAAAACTAAGTGAGGGAGAAGGGTGAGAAAGGGGTCGTAAGCCATGGCAAAGAAGAAAAATTGAAGGGGAGAAAAAGAAAAACATCGCCAGGTTAGCTTTTGAAGTTCATTTTAGTATTGGGTAATGAGTTCTAAGTTGTTTAAACAAGTTTGGGTGAAAAGAAATAGATTAATGCATTGTTCTTAGATTTCTTGAATTAGGGTTCTTAGGAGAGAATTTAGGGAAAAATGTGAAATTGTTGAAATTGATACATTGTGTTAGGATGGGTTGATAATGATGCAAAATAATGAAGGATGGAAAAAAAAAAAAAAAAAAAAAACAACAACAACAATGCAGGTTACATTTGAAATAAAAAAGGAGCATGGAATGTAATAAAGCTTGTATAATTGTGTGAATTACATTGGTGAAGCTATTTGATTTACTGATTTCAGGACAACATATTACTGCAGAGGCTTTGATTCAGGATTTTGAAAATGTGTCTTTATTTTGCATTCATTGTTGGGAGGTACTGTCCTGGTGGTGGTAATTTTATCAAATCATTTTATATCATTGCAGCTTGCAATAAAGTTCCGTAATAATGGACAAACATGTGTTTGTACAAACAGAATAATTGTGCAAGAGGGTATCCAACTATAGAATTACAGCCTTGATTTTACCCCTTAATTCTAATATCATATATAGTGTTGAAAAATATAACATGACAATGAAATTATATACGTGTTATAAATTCTGGATATGAATATTGTAACAAGCATACCTTCCTTATATTTATAGGAGGAGCATTTGTGGCTGGAACCATAGCGGAGCGAGCTCGAACACTTGGAGCTGCAGGTAGGTGTTTCGCTCTTTAACTATGTAAAATTATTGTAGTTGTTCTTTAGTTTTTCTTATATATGATTGGGTTGCCTTTGTTATTTACATTTGATAATTATTAGAACTGAATTGTGTCATGGTTGTAAGAGAATGATGAGAGCACATGGTTAAGAATGAAGAGAATTATTCGTTGAATAAATTAATTAATATAAAAGATAATGTATATGACTTAGTTGTCTAAATGGTCAGAAACTAAGGAGATATGAATATTAATTTTGACTTAGTTTTTCAAAGTGGTGGAAAGCTAAGGTGAATAGTATTTGACTTAGCCATTGGCCAAAGCATGGTTAAGGTGATATGGATAAAAAAAAAATTACTTAGTCATCTGTAAGAACGGAAACTAAGGTGTGGTTATAAAACTTAGTCATTCAGGTGTAAAATGGCTAAGGTGGAAATGAATTTGATCAGGAATTGAGGAAGACCTAGATCAATTGTGTGATTACTTGGACTTCCATTAAGATGGGGACCAAGGTGGTAAAAAAAAAAAAAAAATTGTCAACTATATATATATATATGTATGTGTGTGTGTGTGTGTAGATAGATTAAATTAGTATTACTAAATAAATTACGTTGTATTTGCTGCAGGTCCTTCTCATACCGCAGGACAACCTTGATTTTCTTCTTTTGTGGATAGTTACTTACTAGGTATATTTTGGATATCTGGATTATGTAATTTTCTAGTTCACTAGGATTTAAAGTTATCTTTTGGGCTTGTAATTAGTGTTAAGTCATATACCACTTGTTAGTTAATTAAATCTCTTTTGTGTAGGCATTAAAGAATTTTCAGTATGCATGTAGATAACTTTATAATATGCTTGTTTCAATAGTATTATGTGTGAAGAGAAAAGATAAATGACATTACTGGTAGAAGGGAAAATGGTGAAGATACAAGTTAAAGTGGATAATGTGATGAGAAATCAGATTTCTGTTGAAGAAGTCTATAATGGTTGGATCATAAATATGCAGGATAAATTGTGTTTTAGGTTGATGTCGACACTTGGGAAGGTCAATTTACAGAGGAGACTCTGCCGAATTTTCGGTAGCCCATTTAATAATATATATATATATATATATATATATATATATATTTTTTTTTTTTTTTTACGAATTTGACATAAATAAAATAGAGTGTTACAAGCAAGCTATTAATTATTTCAAAACATAACATGTAATTCGGTAATTCCATAAAGTTTTAACAATTTACAAACAAATACAATCTTACAAAATCTAAAACAAACCATAACAGGTATAAAATTATACATTCATAAACTACAAGTTTGTTTGAGAAATAACAATAAAACATGTACATCTACTAATAAAAATACATATACTAAAAAACAATAAAATTGACATTTAAATGTTAAAATTTAAAAAGATAGAATTACTTACAAAAATTGATAAAATCCGTCGGTAAATCAGAACACGGATGCTGTGACCACAAAACTTCAAGAAATACAACTGTTGAGATGAAAAAGATTTTTGTTTGGGGGAGAGGGGGGCTGGTTATTTGCAGATGGGGAGACTTAGGATTAGGAAGAAGAAGGAGAAATGGGGGAGGAGAGTGTCGGTAGGGCGGCCATATATTCACTTTTTCTAACAGACTCACCGACAGAATAACACCATCAGTGAATACGTCGGTGACTCCGTCGGTAATTGTGACGGGAAATCGACACGTCACCGCACGGACCTGCTTTTCAAATCCCTCGGTGATTCCGTCGGTATTTTGGACGGTGCACCTGTCACGTCACCAGTACGGATCTGGCATTCAAATCCGTCAGTGATTCCGTCGGTATTTTTTACTGTGAACCGGTCACGTCACCCGTACGGGTCCCAGGTTTTGAATCCGTCGATGATTCTGTCAGAAAAATCACCCGCCAAAACCTCCGCCTCAGGTACCCGCCCTTTTTTCATTAATTCTGAACTTTCCATCCGTAATTCGGTCGGTAATTACCGACAGTTCTATTCCGTCGGTAATTTCGACCGAAAAATACCGATAGAAATATTCCATTAGGGATTCCATTGGTATTTAGCGAGTTTCTGGTAGTGTAGCTTGTTCCATGAAGTGCATGACTGGTTGGAATAATCTCCATTGGATAACAAGTCAGACCTGACAAATCAAGTTATCACCAAATTCATGTATACTTTTTATTATTCATGTATTGAGAAGTTTTGTTCTAAAACTTTTTATTTTAAAATATCATTAATTTATTGATTCATACTATTTATCTCTTTCATTTTATTTAGATTACTTATTGATTATAATATTATTAATTTATTTTATCAAATTTTAATATAATTTAATTATGAAATGTTATTTTTTGTTAATATATAATTATTTAAAAAAATTTAATTATACTTTTATAATTTTACAATTCAAGTTTATATAATTTTTTTCATTTAGAGTAAAAAAAGATTAAGAACATTGAGGGTGAAAATAAAAGGATAAGGCACGCGTGCACACCCAGCCACAGGATTATAATTGCTGAAGTTGCGAGAGTAAATTAAAACTGCATAAGAACAGTACCTATGCAATTATAATTGTAAAGGAGAGGGAAATGAAGAACTTACCTGGTCGCTGCAAGTCGAGGATGATGGCGATGAAGGCGTGAGGTTGCTTGCCGAAAAGAAACTCTCTTCTCTGCTTCTTCTCTTCTTTCACTTTCTTGGGTCGCCTGTTCTTTCTCTGTATTTGTCTCCTGGTATTCTTGTGTTGTTCGTCCTGTTCTCTCGCCTTCTGTTCTGTGCCTCTTCTTCTTCGTCTTTCTGTCTGTTCGTTCCTTGTGATTTTCTCCTCTGGTCTGTCTGTATTACCCTCGCTCCCCCGTTCTTCCTTCTCCCCTGTTTTCCTCTGTTCCCTCCTCTCAGTTCGTCCTCTCTGCCTGTGCTTCCCCTGTGTTGTTCCAGTGTCTATGGTCTCCTGTCCCCGCCCCCCCATTATCATGGGCGACCTGCACGATGGGAACAAAAAATTCTACGACCCACGTTCACTTTGAGATTCATCGTGTGGGTGGGGATATTGGCAGCGTGGTCCATGATTTTTTTGGTTGTGTTTCCTGTCGATCCGGTATTCAAGATGAAGAGATGATGAATAGTGTATGTTGAAAACGACACCGTTTTCACCCGAAATGACTGTTTTCAATTAGCCCTTGAACTTCTGACATTTAACGATTGGGTCCCTAATCGTGGAAAATCTCTTCTTCTTTTTTTAGTTTTACTCCTGGATCAAATTGCAATTGAACCCCTAAATTTCAGCATCATTTACAAAACTGTACTTTCTTTCCAATGTAATCAATTTAGTCCATAATTTACTCTTCAACTTTTAATTCTTTCATAATTACCTCTGAAAAAAATCAATTAAACCCCCTATAGTATCAATGCATATTAACTTCAGTCCTTGTACTTTAAGTCCTTGCAATTGCAACACAAATTAACCTCAAACATTGGTATTTCTACAATTAAACCCTTAAACCCTTGATTGCATTAATTAATTAAATCAAAGTTTAATTAAGTCTCCAAAGTTATTAATTCGTCCACTTTTTTATCAAATTAACTCTCAAATATATAATTTCATTATTATTAATCTTCAAACTTTTAATTTGTGTTGTCTTAACCAATTTTCAAATTATTTTTTTTATTCATTCATTTATTTTGTTATTTTGTTATTTATTTTATATTTTATTAATTGTTTTTTTAAATTCAAAAATTGGGTTATGAAAATAATAATAATAATAATAATAATAATAATGTTTTTAAATAATGAGACAATAATTTTAAATAGCTAAAATTTGTGACAAGATTTCAAACTAAAACAATCAATCCCGCTATCAAATAAAATTTTATAAATATGTGTGTTTTTTATTCACTTTTTAAGTTCAACAATTATTAATATAGTGAGATACTTTGATGTATATGAGTGTCTAAGTATAAGAAAAAACTAAAAAAGAAGAAGAAGAAGTGCTAGCATAGTCATGCTTTCCTTTTCACTTTTGTATTTCAAAATCCTTTGCGTTGCTAGCAAGTTATGCTTTATACAAGGGAATTAACAATAGAAAAAAATTTGAAAACTTTTTATTGTCCTAAAAAATAATTAGGCAGACAAGGGAATTGACAATAAATAAAATATTGATTAATCCGGCAAATACTACAAACAAATGTTCTCAAAATTTTGATTTCTTTCGCAAAAATGCAAATTTGGAATTTGTTTGAAACTATATATATATATATAACATACTGGTCATAAAAAAATGATAAATTTGTATTTAGTATGAAATAATTAATTTTCCTAATTAGATAGTTATTAATAATTAATATCATAGTAAGTATCACCATTTTTAAAAAATAATGAATTTTCATATAATAATAATAATAATAATAATAATATAAATTTTCAATAATTAAAAAAAAATTAAGCTAAAATTTATGAACATGATTTACAACTAAAATAATTAGTTGTAGATTTGCTATTAAATAAAGTTCAGTTGTATTTTTAAAAAAAATATTCATTATTTGGAATAAATTAAAAATCTATCAAACCCGCCATCGGTTTTAAGAATGAAATAATCCAATAAACAAAATATAATATTAAAAGAATAAAATTAAAAAATAAAATATTGATTAAAACAAATATATAAAAAAATCAAAAGCAAATGAAGTTTTCAGAGCCATACTAAAACATTTGGGGAAATTAGTATTATTACAATACTTTACCTGCATGTTTTAGATCATAAACAATGTGTTTGATTAGCTTTTTTTCAGGTTTGAAAAATATTGATGTAGTGAGATAGTTTGATATATATGATTGTTAAAGTTCCAATATTCTCTAAAACGAGGGGAAAAAAATACTTTCTGTTAGTTTTTTTAAAATTGTGATAAAATGTTTTAGTTTCATTTGCTATAAATAATATTTTACATATGTATATCCAATATTTACAGTGAAATGCTGATTTAGTTTATATTTATGTATATATATGTGTGTGTGTTTTAATTCATTTTTTAAGTATGATAAATATTGATATAGCAAAATACTTTAATATATATAAGTGTCTAAGTATCAAAAAATAATAAAAAATTAAAAAACAAAGTGGCAGCATGGTCATGCTTTCCTTTTCTTTTGTGTTTCAAAATCCTTTGCCTAAGTTATGCTGAGGGAATTAACAATAAAGTTTTTTTAAAAAAACTTTTTATTGTCCCAAAAAACAATTAGGCAGACAAGCGATTTATTCACATTTGAGCATTTGTCAAGTTCAAGAGCATAGACAACATTAAAAAAGACAGGTAATACCCTCTTATGATAGAAAACATTTCATCTGATAAATATTATAAATTAATCAACAATTACATTTATATAATATTAGAATGACAGTATTCCGGATCAATGAATTTGATTAATAAATCAATCAATAAAATATTGATTAATCCAGCATATACAACAAACAAATATTCCCAAAAATCTGATTTCTTTCACAAAAATGCAATTTTGAAATTTGTTTGAATATATATATATATAACGGGGATAAAAAATGATAGATTTCTATTTAGTATGGAATAATTAATTTTCCTAATTAGATAGTTATTAATAATTAATGTCATAGTAAGTATCACCATTTTAAAAAAAATGTTGAATTTTCATATAATAATAATAATAATAAGTTTTCAAAAATTAAACAAAAAAATTAAAATGAGTTCAGTTGTTTGTTGGTCCCCCGAGGAACATGTTCTTCGGAATCAATGTGGTGTGGTGCAGCAATTAAAGCTGCATTGATTGCAGCAACTAAAGCTCTGGAATTATCATCATATAGGCTGGACTTTGTTGGGAGGTATTTGTCATTGAACCAGACTCTGCAGATGTGGTTCAATGGATGACTAAACCCCTTATCAGGTCGTGGCGCTTTAATGATCTCTTCATCCTAGACTTTCATCTTGCGTGGGTCCAGTATCCTTCACTCGTGCGTCCACCAAGGGAGATTAGTCACCGTGCAGATGTTCTTGCTAAACAACGAATCTGTAAAGCAGAGAATTGCTATGAAAATCTCTAATTCAGATATATTCTCTATGCAGTAAAAAAGCAACATCACCCTTTCAAGAATGAGTTGTTTTCGTGGTTAAAACGTGCTTTTAATGAATTTTTTGGTATTTTTTTTTATTCTACAGGTAATATGGAATATAATAAAATTGAGATCTGGAAATTCAGAAAGCACTATTTCTAAATATTGATTACTACAATGTTGTTTGTAATGTAATTTGCAGTTTTTTAACGAAGTACGGATATTAGCAGCTTCACCAAGGGACATCTTGCAGTCTGCATGGAGGATCAAAATGTAAGCAAATCCCATGCCCAAAAATACAACCCCAGCTTGCCGTTGAACTGTACGGGAGGATAGAATTTGCTTGTTATAAACAGCACCTGCATACGGTATATTAGAGGGAACCAAGGAGGCAATTGGTTGACTCCAGTGACAAAAGTGACGTGGATACATATGGACGAGTCCAAGCTCAATAATAAGGATGGATGGGCCAAACAATTTATTTATTTATTTTTTTATTATTCTGATAAAAACAGATATAACTTTCCAGCAGGGCAAAAGAAAAGATATTGCAACAAAATATCAAAAAGGAAAATAAATGTAATTTGTGGTTATTAACGCTTTTTCTTCCTTTAAAAACCGAAGAAATCAGCAGCTTGTGAAATCACTGTTGTTCATGAAGGATAACTTTTCTAGTACCAGAGTTCTGAAGAAGCAAACCCCAAGCCCCTAGTTGATATACGGCTAGACTACCACCTTGGGGTAGTTTTTTTAAATCATAATCATAAATATTTTAAATTGTTTACTTTGAAGATTTTAATAAAATATAAGAAACACATTAAATAAATATATAGTGATATCCTGAATGCTGTCAAATTTTCGCAGCGACTCATTACTCGTATAAATGATGTGTAAATCCACTACATTTGCCTAATAAGAAAAAACCATATGTATATATCTCTCTCGTTGAAATTCCATTTTGGTGTGCATGCCTTTAGTGAGTAAGAACTAGATGAAACTTGACTAGACAATATGAGAGAGGTGAGTCAGAGATCTCGTGATGAATGATCTGTCCTATTCTGTGAGGTTTTCATTGGAGTCTAAATGATGGATTTATAACAAACTCTAAAACCGTGTGGTTTGTTTTTTTATTATTATATTTGGGTATTGTTCATGCATTCACAAAACAATATGGATTTTTTTAATAATAATTTATTTTGATTTTTGAAGTTTTACTTTATACAATTTGATTGTAATTGAATACAAATTACTTATGATTTCTTAACCAAGAGTGAAATTGAAAGAATAAGGACTAAAATGAAAAGGACACCAAACATGGATGATGTACCAAGACTTCAAGCAAAATACACTTAGGCCTTTGATCTTTAAAAATAACATCATTCATAGAATTCAAGTCTCTTGAAATTTTAAAAAAATCAATTTTGGTACACAAGTTTATTTGTGTTATTTTTCAATCTACGATTAGAGAGATGAAAGAGATAAGTGTTGCCAGATTCTAATAATAAGAAATAATAAGAGAGAAAGTCATTGATCACTTCATTTTCGATTATCAAAATGGGTTTTATTGATGTCCACGGATTCTCAGATATGAGAGGAGTTTCATAATAATTGTTTAGAGCTTTAATGTTGCATAAAAATTCAGATCTAAACCAAGAAAACCCAAACTAACCCGATTTGATTTTAGATTTTTAGGCTAATTTTTGGGTATTTGAAGTTGATGGAATAATTTTTTGGGTGCTACAAAGGTGTTGATGAGGTGTTTTAGGGTTGCAATGGCTTAAAAATAAAGGCTATTTTTTAAAAACCAAAAAAGGCGTTGTCTTGATTTTCCAGTCATCTTTATAGTGGCCGGAATTTAGACTTGTAGACAACTTGTCGTTTATGTTTTTTTATCATATTAAAAAAATAGAACCAAACCCAAGCATATTTTGGTTTGACTAATCTTAAAAGCTGAAGTTATTTTAGGATTATTAATATTGATGAGGAGGGCAACTTTCTGCTCACGAGACTATAGACAAGAAGATGTAGTCCTTCATTAAATTATTGTTAATTTCTTTAGAAAAAAGAAATCATATGTGAAGTCAAATTCATCCCTGCACTTTCAAGATAATCTAATTACTCTGGCCTTTTGAGGCCATAAAAATCTAATAATCTTTTGAGAGACCTAACCTGTAACCGGGCAATCTAAGATATTAGCTCCGTTCTCAGAGTTGAACCGGGAATATGTATTTGCCACATATCCGCCTCAACCTAGCCCAAGGCTCACGGTCTTACGAGTTACAAGCCAGTTGCGATAGACATAATTCCCATGTAACTGTGTCTTTGGGCTGTTTTGTCACTGTTGTCTTTATTTTCACGGGTTTTTTTTTTTCTGTATCATAATTCCCATGTTATGTTCTGGACTCTTGAGTCCGTGATGGACTTTATCGCAATCGTACTGCATATAAAACATGGATATTCTAATTAAAAATTTTATTTTTATTTATCACGTTCGTATAAAAAATGGGTTTGTAGAGACTGCAGTACTTTACTGTAGTTCAGGACCTCTTCTGTCGTCTAAAAACTCTCTGTGCCTACGACCATTTACTGCAACCGCCAATTGGACTCAATAATGGGGACACAAATTGGATAGAGGAAGAAGAAACAACACAGGTGGGTAAACAAGAAATTGATTCCAAAGTTCAAATCAATTTGGGATTGTTTTGAAACAGTTTAATAATACATATAGGTCACATAATGGTCGAGAAAAAAAAAGATAAAATTATTATTTAGTATGGAATAATTAATTTACCTAAGTGGATAGTTATTAGTAATTAATATCATAGAATCATCATTTTCAATAATAATAATAATTGTCTTACCCACATAGCGATGACACGGTTTAAATTTCTTTTCCACTAAAATATATATTAGCAATATTTAAATATTTTTTTATGTTCAAGAAAAATTTGATCCAACCTACAATGTAGCTAGCGCGGGTCAATAATATAGTACACACACTAAACTAAAACAATATTTCACTATACATGTACATGCATTCATAAAACACTATTCAGATAATCAAACTAAAAAATTCAATCACAAATTGTTTTAAAATTCTTTAATTTCTATTTATAACTAACAATTTATTCCAAATAATGAATATTTTTTTTAAAAAATACAACTGAATTTTATTTGATAGAAAATCAAGGACTGATTATTTCAGTTGTAAATCAAGTTCATAAATTTTAGCTTAAATTTTGGGGTTTAATTGCCATTTGATCTAGGGGTAATATTTAAAAAAGACAAGAGGTTTTTCTTGATTAGAGACTCAATTGTTAAGTGTCAGAAGTTCAATGGTCAAATTAAAAATAATCATTTTGAGCGAACGGTGTTGTTTTCAACACTGTTCATCATCTCTTTACTCTCCTGAAGACAATCAGCAGGAAACACAACCAAAAAAATCACGGACCACGCTGCCAATATCCCCACCCACACGATGAATCTCCGGGTGAACGTGGGTCGCAGGAGTTTTTGTTCCCATCGTGCAGGTTGCCCATGATCGTGATTGCCAGGGACAAGTTGAGTGCATTCTCTGGCCTTATAAAGGCCAGAGAAAGGAACAGAAATAGGAGGGGCACAGGACAGAGAGAACCAGGGAGAATATAGACATGGAACAACACAGGGGATCACATAATAATCTTAATTTTCAATCAATTCAAAATTAAAGGATAAAATTAAAAATAAAATCAATTAAAAAAAATTTTAAAAAACAACTCGAATTAACATATTAAATTTGCAACTTAGATCATAAAATTAAAATAACCTTATGAAATTTTTTTTTAAACAATTATAAAATTTAATCTCTAATAAGTAAAATGTTGATTTAGTTTATGTGTGGATGCGTGCATATGCTTGCTCATATATGAGTGCTTTTAATTTACTTTTTAAGTCTAATAAATATTGATGTAAGGAGATACTTTGATATATATATATATATATATATATATATATATATATATATATATATATATAAGTGTTTAAATATTAAGAAAAAAAAAGATAAAAAGAAGTGGCAGCATGGTCTTCCTTTCCGTTTTCTTTTGTGTTTCAAAATCCTTTGCCTTGCTAGGAAGTTATGCTGAGGGAATTAACAATATTTTTTTTTTGAAAACTTCTTATTGTCCCCAAAAAAAATTAGGCAGACAAGTGATTTATTCACATTTGAGCATTTGTCAAGTTCAAGAACATAGACAACATTAGAAAAGGCAGGTAATACCTATTATGATAGACAGCATTTCATCTCTATTAATGTCTTTTATGATAAGCCAAAAAAAAAAAACTTAAAACATTATAAATTTATCAACAATTACATTTATATAATCTTATCAAGACAATATTCCATATTAAAATATCTGATTAATAAATCAATCAATAAAATATTGATTAATCCAGCACATACTACAAACAAACATTCCCAAAAATCTGATTTCTTTCACAAAAATGCTAATTTGGCTTTTTATGACAGTGACATCCTGCAGTCTGCATGGACGATCAAAATGTAAGCAAATCCCATGCCCAAAAAAATCAACCCCAGCTTGCCATTGAACTCTACGGGAGGATAGAATTTGCTTGTTGAAAAACAAAATTCATCCAAGTAAATCGGTCAAATCTATAACTCAAAAAAATAAAAATTAAGATAACTTAAAAAAAGAAAAAATTTGATTTAATTCAGATTAACTTGTCAAATCTATAAATCTAATCATAACATTGATATAACCCAATAAAAAATAGCAAATTGTGAAGCTTAATTCTCAATCGATTCTATCGAACCTAATGTTAAATGATAAAATTTATAAAAATCTTAATTAAAAAAAGAGCTAAGTTAATATATGTTAACTCGTTAAATACTATTCCCAAGTCATTAGGCTAAAATAATCCCATAAAAATCAAACCAAAATAAATAATGAAACTTGATTCTCAATCAAATACAATATTAAATGATAAAATTAAAAAAAATCAGTTATAAAAAACTAAGTCAATTGGATTAATTTATCAAATACGCAACTTAGATCATAAAACATGGACAACCCAATAAAAAAACAAATTTAATGTTGAAGGATATGAGACTAAGATAACTTCTTGAAAAAAAAAACCTGATTTAACCGGGGTTAAAATATCAAAACCCGCGACCTTGATTATGAGACTAAGATATCCTAATAGAAAATAAATCAAAATAAATTATGAAAGTTCAATTTCCAACCGACCTAATATTCCATGATAAAATTGAAAAGAAATTCAATTAAACAAAAAAACATAACAAAACAACCCAAGTCAACTTGAAATTAATCTATTAAGAACTATTCTCGGGTTATGAGACCAGATTAACCTAATAGAAAGCAAATAAAATGAATCATGAAACCTAATTTTTAATTAAAATAAATATTGAATGATAAAATTAAAAAAAAAAGGAGGAATAAAACCCCAGCCAACTAGATTAATTCACCAAACCTGCGACCCGTATCTTGAAAGTGAGATAACCTAAAAAAATTCTAATATTAAAAGAATAAAATTAAAAAACAAAACATAAAACAAATGTATTTTTTAGAGTTACACAAAAACATGTGGGGAAAATATGAGGAAAGTATTGGTGCCATAGTACTTTCCTCACATGTTTTAGAATATAAATAACGTGTTTAATTAACTTTTTCATGTATAAAAAATATTGGTGTAGCGAGATATATATGAGTGTTAAAGTATCAATATTCTCTACTTATAAACAAAGAAAAAAAATATTCTCTACTTACAATACTTAGATATCAATACTATTGTTAAAGTTTGAATATTCTCTACTTATAAAAGAAGGAAAAATACTCACAATATTTTTTAAAATTGTTATAAAATGATTTAGTTTCATTTGCTAAATAATGTTTTTATGAATGTATATCCAATATTTACAGTGAAATGCTGATTTAGTTTATGTGTGTGCATACGCTTGCACATATGTGTGTTTTTAATTCACTTTCTAATTCCACTATAGCGAGATACTTTAATATATATAAGTGTCTAAGTATCAAATAAAAAAAAAAAGAGTGTGTTTCAGAATCCCTTCCTTATTCTGTGTTTCAGAATCCTTTGCACTAGGAAGTTATGCTAAGGGAATTAACAATAAATGTTTTTTGAAAACTTTTTATTGTCCCAAAAAACAATTAGGCAGACAAGTGATTTATTCACATTTGAGCATTTGTCAAGTTCAAGAGCATAGACATCATTAAAAAATGCAGGTGATACCCTATTATGATAGAAAACATTTCATCTCTATTGTCTTTTATGATAAGCAAAAAAAAATAAAAAATTAAACATTATAAATTAATCAACAATTACATTTATATAATATTACCAAGACAGTATTCAGAGTAAAATATTTGATTAATAAATCAATCAATAAAATATTGATTAATCCAGCATATACTACAAACAATTTTTCCCAAAAATCTGATTTCTTTCACAGAATGCAAGTTTAGAATTTGTTTGATACACACATACACACATACATACCGGTCATAAAAAATGATAAATTTCTATTTAGTATGGAATAATTAATTTTCCTAATTAGATAGCTATTAATAAATAATATCATAATTATAAGTATCACCATTTTTAAAATATAATGAATTTTCATATAATAATAATAATAATAATAATAATAATAATAATAATAATAATTTTGCTATAATTAAACAAAAAAAATTAAAATTCAGTTGTATTGTTTTAAAATATTCATTATTTGGAATAAATTGTTAGTTACAAATAGAAAATAAAGAATTTTAAAACAATTTGTGATCGAATTTTTTAGTTTGATTCTTTGAATACTGTTTTATGAATGTTGTTTCAGTTTAGTGTGTGAAGTCCGAAAAATATTGATATAGCGAGATACTATACATGAGTATTAAAGTATTAATATTCTCTGCTTATAAAAGAGAAAAAAAAATGATACCATAATCACATTTCTTTCTCATTTCACTTTTGTGTTCCAAAATCCTTTGCCCTGTTAAGAAATTATGCTTTACACAATGAATTAACATTAAAAAAAATTGAAAATTTTTATTATGCATAAAACACAATCACTACCAGAAATTCGCTAAATACCAACGGACATACCGACGGAATTTTTTCTGTCGGTAATTTTCGGCCGAAATCACCGACGGAAAATATTCGTCGGTAATTAGGTCGGTAATTACCGACGGAAATAGGCCGTCGGTAATTACCGACCGAATTACCGACCGAAAATTCAGAATTAATGAAAAAAGGGCGGGCGGTGGCGCGGGGGTTTTGGCGGGTGATTTTTCCGATGGAATCACCTGTTCACCGTCAAACAATACCGACGAAATCACCGACGGATTTGAAATGCCAGATCCGTACCGGTGACGTGACCGGTGCACCGTTAAAAATACCGACGGAATCACCGAGGGATTTGAATAGCAGGTCCGTGCGGTGACGTGTCGATTGCCCGTCAGAATTACCGACGGTTTTTGCCGACGGATTAACCGACGGAATAAAAACCGTCGGTAATTCCGTCGGCAAAAGTGAATATATGGCCACTCTGCCGACACTCTCCTCCCCCATTTCTCCTTCTTCTTCCTAATCCTAACCCTCCCCATCTGCAAAATAACCAGCCCCCCCCTCGCCCCAAAACAAAAATCTTTCTCATCTCAGCACAACAAGTTGTATTTGTTTTGTGGTCACAGCATCCGTGTTCTGATTTACCGACGGATTTTATCATTTTTTGTAAGTAATTCTATCTTTTAAAATTTTAACATTTAAATGTTAATTTTATTGTTTTTTTAGTATATGTATTATTTTTTTTTAGTAGATGTACATGTTTTATTGTTATTTCTCAAACAAACTTGTAGTATATGAATGTGTAATTTTATACTTGTTATGGTTTGCTTTAGATTTTGTAAGATTGTATTTGTTTGAAAATTGTTAAAACTTAATTTGTAGAATTACCGAATTACATGTTGTGTTTTGAAATAATTAAGAGCTTGCTTAATTAATGGGTCCTTTTTATAGAGGTTCGATAGAAGTCATGGATGATAGTTCATGGATGTATCTAGATTCACCCCAAGGATTGCGGAGGATGGATTATTGTAACGGGGTTCAGGGTTTTATTAATTTCGCAACATCTATTCCCAGAAATTTTACTGGAGGCGGTATTAGGTGTCCATGCAGAAAGTGTCAAAATAAAAAGTATCTGCATCCAGATGTTGTAATGATGCATCTTCTACACAAAGGGTTTGTGGAGGATTACGAGTGTTGGTATGCACATGGATAGGTATTTGTTAGTAATAGGAGAATGGGAGAAACGGTGGTTGGGTCAACTTCTAGTGCTAGCAACATGCATGAAGCGGCAAATGACAACACTAATCCTTACAGAAACATGGTTATGGATGCAATGGGAATGAATCAAGATAATGTCAATCAATGTCCAATCGTAGAAGAAGAACCTAATGCAGAGGCAGCTAGGTTTTTTGATTTGTTGAAAGATTCTGACGAACCATTATGGGATGGCTGCACAAACCACAGTAAATTATCGGCTGTGGCACAGGTGTTCACCATCAAGTCAGATCACGGGTTGAGTGAGGCCGGGTATGACAAAATTATTGATTGGGCAAGAAGCATTTTACCAGAAGGGAACAGGCTCAAAGAGAACTTCTATGCTGCGAAGTCCATGATGAAACCCCTCGGTTTAGGATACCAGAAAATTGACATGTGCCCTAACTTCTGCATGTTATACTACCTTGAAAATGCTGTGATGACCGAGTGCATGACATGCGGGCATTCCCGTTACAAACCCAGAACTGGCAGGGGGAAGACTCTAGTGGCATATAAAAAACTTAGATATTTCCCGATCACACCAAGACTGCAGAGGTTATTTATGTCACCAAGGACTGCTGAGCACATGACATGGCACCAAACACACGATGCCGTTGATGGTGTGATGGTGCATCCTTCTGACGGCGAAGCGTGGAGACGCTTTAACAGTGTTCATCCGGACTTTTCTGCTGAATCAAGGAATGTTCGACTTGGGTTGTGTACAGACGGGTTCAACCCATTTGGGTCATTTGCTGCTCCCTATTCTTGTTGGCCGGTCATTCTCACAGTTTATAACTTGCCACAGGGAATGTGTATGAGGCCGGAGTTCATGTTTCTATCTACTGTCATACCCGGTCCAAGCAGCCCGGGGCGGAATATAGATGTTTGTCTTCGACCGTTGATAGATGAGCTGGCGCAGTTGTGGTCCTCCGGATCTCTGACTTATGATATATCGAGGAAACAAAATTTCCTTATGAGGGCGGCTTTAATGTGGACTATCAGTGATTTTCCAGCTTATGGAATGCTTTCTGGTTGGAGCACGCATGGGAAACTCGCATGTCCATACTGCATGGAAAACAACAAGGCATTCACGCTAGCAAACGGAGGTAAAGCTTCTTTTTTTGACTGTCACCGTCGCTTCTTGCCACTTAATCACAGGTTCAGAAAAAACAGAAAAGATTTCTTTGTTGGTAGAGTTGAAAAAGATGTTGCATCCCCGCGTCTTTCTGGTGAAGAATTGCATCATGTTGTATCAGAGTACGGTGACATTGTGTTTGGCCTTCAATCAGGTAAGCAAAAGTTTCCTGGTTTTGGTTTGACCCATAATTGGGTAAAGCGAAGTATCTTTTGGGAGCTTCCGTATTGGAAGACTAATCTTCTCCGACATAACCTTGACGTCATGCACATCGAAAAGAACGTGTTTGAGAATATTTTCAACACCGTCATGGATGTGAAGGGGAAGACAAAGGACAACATGAAGGCTAGATTGGATATAGCTTTATACTGTAACCGTAAAAATATGGAGTTGGTTTATGACGAGTCACGGGTTGCAAAACCAAGGGCAAGCTTCGTGTTAGAGAAAAACGCACAACTGCTAGTCTATAAATGGCTTAAGAGTCTGCGTTTCCCGGATGGACATGCATCGAACATATCAAGGCTTGTTAACATAGAGGACTGCAGATTGTATGGAATGAAGAGCCATGACTGCCACGTGTTTATGCAAACACTCATCCCATTAGCTTTTCGTGATTTTTTGCCAAAGGGAATATGGGATGCACTAACGGAGATCAGTCATTTCTTCAGAGATATATGCTCCAGCAAGATGAATGTTGAGCACATTGAGATGCTTCAAACGAATATCATCGAGACACTATGCAAACTTGAGATGATATTCCCTCCTTCATTTTTTGACTCAATGGAGCATCTCCCTATACATCTACCGTTCGAGGCAAAAGCTGGAGGACCGGTCCAGTATAGATGGATGTACCCATTCGAACGGTGAGATATTACAGTTGCAATGGGATTCATATCTTAAAGTATTTTCTATGTTTTTCTTATTTGAAAATACTTGAATTGTACTTCAATGCAGGTACTTGTTTAATCTAAAAAAAAAGGTTAAGAACAAGGCGCATGTTGAGGCTTCAATATCTGAGGCCTATATTGTTGAAGAGATATCAACATTTATCTCGTACTATTTCGAACCTCATCTGAGAACAAGAATCAATCGCGTTCCACGGCATGACGATGGCGGTGAAGTGCCTTCCAGTGGGAACTTGTCAATATTCTCCAATACTGGACGACCCACACCTAAAAATGCCGTAAGAGGAAGATATTTGTCGGAAATAGAATTCAAACAAGCACACAACTATGTTCTATTTAACTGTGATGAGCTGAGACCATTTATTCAGTAAGTCTATATATGTGTAATAGTAATTAAGCTTTGTCAGTAATATACTGTTAATTATATATTGTAATATCATACACTCATTATCACTTGCAGGCAACATCGACAATATTTGCTCTCCAATAACTCGCAGCTGACCGAATCCCAGATCTTTCAATTACAAGATGAACAATTTGCCACATGGTTCAGAACACATGTAAGCACTATCACAAACTCATTCTAACGTATGCATGTCATTACGAGATTCTCGTTCATTTACCGTGTATTGATGTACATTTAATTACATATATTTACAAGGTTTATCAAATGGGAAGGAGTGCGCCCAAGTCATTGTCTTCACTAAGCCTCGGCCTTGAAAGAAAACTTAGGTGCTACAACGGGTATTTTGTCAATGGATATGTTTTCCATACTGAAGAATACGGGCAAGGAAGAAAGACATACAACTGCGGTGTTTGTGTTAAGGGATCCACAAGTAGCCAGTTAGAAGTTGACTACTATGGTAGATTAGAAGAGGTCGTCGAACTGCAATATCATAGCGAGCAGAATAAAGTTTTTTTATTCAAATGCTATTGGTATGACACGACGGACAGAGGAATCAGAGTTGATCCGCACCATGGTCTGGTCGAAATCAACTCAAAAGCTAGACTCCGCAACATAAACGATGTCTTTGTTTTCGCAAAGCAATGTCAACAAGTTTATTACACATACACCCCTTCATTTAGAAAGGATCGTTCAAGAGTTGATTGGTTGTCCGTTTTAAAAACGAAACCACGGGGTCGTGTCGAGGTTGTTCAGGATGAGAACGAAGACACAAGTGTGCGAGATGAAGTCTTTCAAGTTCGTGAGTTGGTTGAACCATATCGAGTTGCTCCTTCGATTGAATTGGAAGAAAATTCAAATTTTCGAGTTCTCGATTATAGTCTTGTTGATATTGACGGAGAGGAGTTGAATGTTGTTCTCAGCTCTAGCGGACAAGCAAATGTCGATGAAGAAGATGATATCCATATTGAAGATTGCGATGAAGATGATGACAATTCAATTAACGAGGAAGAAGAAGAAAATTCCGACTAATTATGAAAATGAAGCCCTATGTAAAAACATTTGTCTCATGTAATTTAGATTATTGATGATGTATTTTGTAAAACAAAATATTTACTGTTTAAGCAATGTGGTTATTGTGTTTATGTGATGGACAGTTTATCAGTTAAGTTTCTGCAGGAAGGTAAACAGGCAATACAAAGACAACCTTTCCTGCATCATGCAATATTACCGACGGATAGTGATCCGTCGGTATCTCACAGAGAGTTCGAAATTAATTACGCGAAATGCCACCACCACCGACGACATTACCGACGGCTTCACCGACACATACACCGACGGATTATATTCTGTCGGTATATCACAGAGAGTTCAAAAATATTTATAACAAAATGCCACAATCACCAACGTCCATACCGACGGATTCTAGTCCGTCGGTATCTCATAGAGAGTTCGAAAATATTTACAACAAAATGCCACAATCACCGACGTCCATACCGACGGATAATCATCCGTCGGTATCTCATAGAGAGTTCGAAAATATTTACACGAAATGCCACCAACACCAAATTACCGACGGAGTAGGTCCGTCGGTAATTTGTCGGTTACACATATTACCGACAGAATTACCGACGGACCGCGCGTTTTCCAAAGTGCGTTAATTGCGCCTCTGAACTTGTCAGATTACCGACGGAATCACCGACGGACTGCGAAAAATTTGGAGGGCTTTTAAAAATTCAAAGCGAAATTCGAAAAATACCGACGGAATTTTGACCTTTTGCCGACGGAATTTTGCCCTGTTACCGACGGAGGTTAAGTCCGTCGGTGATTCCGTCGGTAAAATTGACCTATAAGTTCCAGCCCCGCCGCTTCGCCTCATTTTTTCTTCTTCTCTCCGCCGCTTCGCTTCTCCTCCGTTTTTCACCTTAGATTTTTCAGTTTTTTCACCTCAATCCTTAAACACTTTCACCTTTAATCTCTAGCAAGATTTGGTGTTGTAAATCTTCATTATATTAAAAGGTATGTGTTTTTTTTCTAATTTATTTTATTTTATTTTATTTTTAGTTGTTTTTATTTTTGTTGTGTTGGTGTTTTTTGTTGCAATGTAGATAAAGTTTTGAATTTGACACATTATTAAGGTATGTATATTTCGTTCCTTATTTTTTGAATTTTTTGAATATTTTTTGAATTTGTTGAATATTTGTGAATTTAATTGTTGAATTTATTGAATATTTTTTGTTGTTGTGTTTTTAGAATTGTTATTAGTTAATTTAACTTAGAATTAGTTAAAGTTGAATATTTGAATATTTTTTGAATATTTTTTGAATTTGTTGAATATTTGTGAATTTAATTGTTGAATTTATTGAATATTTTTTGTTGTTGTGTTGTTAGAATTGTTATTAGTTAATTTAACTTAGAATTAGTTAAAGTTGAATATTTGAATTTGTTGAATTATAATTGTTAATGTTGAATTGTAATGATTAATTTGTTGAATTATAATTTGTTGAATTTATTGAATATATTTTTTTTCATATTTTTTATTGTTTTGAATTTATTGAATTGTAAGGATTAATAGTTGAATATGTTGGAATAATTAGTATAGATTGGTTCGATTGGTTGTGGCTATTGTTAATATTTGCAGGTTTGTGGATTTGGGTAGTATCCAGTATAGGGGAGGTGCTGCCGATTTTTTTTTAACTTTTGAATTTTATTATACAATTATTAATATAAAATTATTTAGATGCGCAAAATGAAAACCAGAGTTGGTCGTCTAGTCGAATCAAGTTCGTCTAGCAGCGATGATGATGTTTCCTTAGGTGCCTCTCAAGAAGAGGCACCTACACCACCTGCGCCGTCAACCGATGCTGCCTCTTCCAGCGATGTTTCACATCGCAGACGCGGCATGCCTTCAAAGCGGAATCAATTTACCCGCCAGTTTGAGGCACAGTGGAAGGACGATCTTTCAATGTAAGTTTGTTAATGTTTTAGTTTTTTTTATATAAAAAAAACAAATTTAAAACATAATTTATGAAGTAATCACAAATTAATTTCATTTCTTTTCAGGTTCACAAACATTGAGGCCGCCCGATTAATATCATCGGCGTTTAAAGCATCGATGGAGATTCCATTGTTTCAATGGAGTCAGATATCCAGACATCCTGAATGGATGCCTCAAATCAATGCATGGTTTCGTAGATTTGAGGTTCGTGTTAATATATAATTTTCAGCTTATTTCTAATAAATTCAAGTTATAATTGTAAATAATTTATTAACATTTTAAAAGATTATTTTTTTATATACAGCATCGATTCTGCTGGGACGATGAACATGGCAGTGTTGTGAGGAGGGTGTGGGAAAATCACGCGGCAATTAGGTAACATCAAAAACAATACGACTTTTTTTTACATAATTATTTATGTTTTGAAATGTAATTTTTTCGTGCGTGAATTAGGTTGCGTGATTTTTGGTATGACGCCCAGAAAAAAGCAAAAAAAACAGCGAGGGATAAGGGATTACAAGGCTGGAACGATATTGCGGTTTGGAGGGATTTCAAACCAATATACATCCCGAAAGATATATGGCCGCACTATCTTCAGCACGTGACGTCTGAGCGGTTCACTCGACGCTCACAGTCCGGTGCCGGCAACCGGAATCGGAAAATTCATGGCTCGGTTACAACGCACACTGGCGGCTCCGTTCCGTTTGCTGCACATGCGAAATGGATGGTAAGATTAATTTAAATGAAATATATCGTTCAATTAATTTGTTGTTAATACATTTGTTTCATTATATATAGGCTACGTCTCTTGGACGTGAGCCGAGCCCTATGGAGCTGTTTGTGGAGACGCACGTGCGGAGTCATGACCGCCAAAAGGGGACGCAATAGTTCGTTGACAACCGTGCTCAACAGTTTGTGGTGTGTTTGTTCAACCATTTTATTTTATAAGTTATTATCATGTTTATTGAATTGAATATGATTTTTTTTTTTCAGGAGACCTATAATAATCGGTTGAGGGAGAGATACGGGGATGATCCTTCGACCCATCCGGAATTCGATCCGGATTTGTGGATGGAGGCTGGATCGTCAGGTGGACCCGATAAAAATCGGGTTTACGGGCTCTCCAACACTACCGCTGCCAAGTTGCGGTCGACCGGTACTGCTTCAACCGGTGGGAGCTCCCAATCTAAGGAGTTTGTGGCCTTGCAGCAAAGGTGCGACCACCTATCAGAGGCGTACACACAACTCAAAGAAGAGCAAAGATTGGCGAACGAACAACACAGATTGGCGGACGAACAACGCAGAGCAAAGTCTGAACAACAAAGAGCGGCCTATGAAGAGCTTCGTTAAATGGTCATGAACATGACACAAGGTGGAACATATGCGCCTAATCCTTTTTGGCCGCCTAACCCCCACCCTCCTCCTCCTCCTCCTCCTCCACCTTTATATTAATTTTTTTTTTTTAAAACACATTCATTTTGTAATGAATATTATTTAACTTTGAGTTTTTGTTGCTTAATATAAATTTTATTTGCATAATTGGTTTGTATTACTATTAATTTATATTATTTTTTCTAAATAATTAAAAAAAAATTACACAGGGATTTACCGACGGAAAAAATCCGTCGGCATTGGACAGTGTCTGCGGTATTCCATCCCATCACCGACGGAAATAATCCGTCGGTATAAAAATACCGACGAATTTACAGACGGATTTATTCGGTCGGTATGAAATATCACCGACACTTTTGCCGACGGATATAGTCTGTTGGTATTTACATAACACCGACGGAAAATATTCTGTCGGTATATTCCAAGCGGGAAACTTTTTTTTTTTTGGCGCGCACGGTCCGTCGGTAAAACCGTTGGTAAATGTTTTTTTTGTATTACCGACCGATATAGCGACGGAATGTAGAATCACCGACAAAATGTATTCCGACGGGCGTATTCCATCGGTAATATAGTCGGTAAATACTTTACCTACGAACGTTCTATCACACACCGACGGAATATTTCCGTCGGTAAAACTGTGAAATCTTGTAGTGAATGAGGGGGGACAAGTTAGGTTATTCATATGAACATTTCTCATGTTCAAGAGCACATTCAACTTCAAAAAGCAGGCAGGTAACATCAAAATGCCAGGGTGGTCTAGGAACTGGCTCCATTTCAGCCAAAACTAAAGCTTTGATCTTTAAATGGTTATGGAGATACGGCAACTTAGATATAAATGTCTATGGAAAAATTTGGTCTCTAGTATTTATAAGCAGAAATCATATTTTAATATACCTCTTAAGATGGTTAATTCAAGGGGGTAGTTCTTAGTGTAACATTGTCCATGCTTGTGCCGAGGAGAAGAAAATTTAGAATATTGTTAAGAATGAAATTTGTGTTGTAGTGGGCAATGAATGTGATACCAGCTTCTGGAATGATCCATGGCTTGGTAATTCTAGGTTGGCAGAGCAATTACCAAGACTTTTTAATCTTTCACAAGATAAAGCTTCTTCTATTGCTAATATGGGAATATGGGATGGTTTGAATTCGATATGGAACTTCAAATGGAGAAGATCTCTTAGACTGAGGGAGATCAATTTATTCAACTCGCAGTTTCTTCCTTGGAAACAGGATCTGTGGAGCACTAGAAAATCTGGACAAAATCATGTGAATGGTGGGGCCTCTCTTGATGTTGCCCAAGAAATTTTCCTGACCTTTTTCAGCAATGGGGAAGTCCTTGTCGAAGGAAAATTCCAAAGGAAGGTATGGTTTACGCTTTTTTTGAAAGAATTGGTCTTCAAAATAAAATTCCAGATTGTGACACCATATTCCTCCTTATTTTAACTAGATTTTGTATATGGATTAAAGCTTTAGATTCTGACTTCCCATATTGTGCTCTTGATCTACTTTTATATATCTGGTGATGGTTTGAAAAAAAGGGTCAAATATTAAGAAAATTAGTTCAGTTGTTCGATTGTCCCCCGGGGAACATGTTCAAATATTAAGAAAATGAAGGCCAAAGGGAGAGGGTAATTAAAGAGAAGGGTGCAAAAGAAGACGAAGAAGGGCCAATTTGTTAACTTTTGGTGAAGGGGAATCGAGGCAGCTCCTCAATCATAATTAACCCACATGTGATTCGAAATTTGGTTGTCTAATTTGTACAGTGGATTCTGATTTGTACACATATCAATGATTTGATCAAGAAAATCAGTGGATTCTGATTCTCGTGTTGGTTCTCTAAGTAAACATGAAGAATTGTGTTTATTTTTGGAGTCAATAGCTGGTCGAGAGAAGTTTGATGATTCTTGAATGACTGTTGTTTCTTGACAGTGGCCGTTGACAGGAGGTAGTTTTGGCTAATCAATCCACGTACTAGCTAGACTTGTAAGCGTTTTTACACTAATTCGTATTGAAAAGAGGGAGCAGCCGTAATTGAGCTCTTGAATTTAATTGTTGTTTTTTTTATATGTTATTAAAATTTTAGGTGTCAAGAGTTACGAATTTCAATCTTACTATTGACACTTTTTTTTTTAATTAAAATTAAATAATTATATACACTGTACGTATTACTATTTTTAAAGTTTCGTCCCTTAAATTAATTTAAATTGAAATCATTGTTTAATAAGTTATAATGTATGCTAAAAAAAAATTTGAATTGAAATAATTATTTGAGAAGTTCAAATACAGGAAGACGAGTACAAAAAGAAATAAAAAGAAAACTATTCTAGTGTAAGTGTATAGCAAATGGTGTTTTAGGCCGTGTTTGATTGCAGGAAAGTGAATTCCATCCACCTAGAATTAATAACGTTCTCGAAGGAAAGTGTTTTTCTTCTATTAAAAAAGGAAAACACTTTCCTTCTGGCGTGCGCAGCGCACGCCTTCACTTGCTACAATGGCGAATTATAATTCACTTGCCACAGTAGCAAGTGAATTATAATTCGCTTGCACTGTAGCAAGTGATATAATTCACTTGCCACTGTGTCAAGTGAATTATAATTCGCTTGCCATTTTAGCAAGTGAATTATAATTCGCTTGCACTGTAGCAGTGAATTAAAATGCAAAGTACCTGTGGGTTTTTGATTAAATCAAAGTTTAAATAAGTCCTCAAACTCATTAATTCTTCAATTAAACTCTTGATTTCATTAATTAAAATAATCTAAATTTTAATTAAATCAATTCTCCAATTAAACCCTTGATTTAATTAATTAAACTAGTCAAGAGTTTAATTAAATCTTTAAACTTCCAATCATGTTGCCCTTAACCCAAATTTTAATTAATCCTTCATTTATTTTATTTTTATTTTTCATCATCTTTTTTTTTAATAATAAAAATAAAAAGGTCAAAATTTGGGTTATGACAATTGTAAGTGATTAAATATTTTATATATATTAGATAAACTTGAAAAAAAAATTAATTCATTAATAAATTATTTTCCAGTTCATTTTTCATAACACAACCAAACACTGAAAAGTATTTTCTAGTTCATTTTCCATAACACTACCAAACATCGGAAAATACTTTCCCGGAATTCACTTTCCCCGAAATTCACTTTCCAAAAGGAAACTACTTTCCTGCAAACAAACAGAGCCTTAATACGATCACACTTTTTTGCCTTTTCATTTTTTTTGTTCCTGTGTTAAAGAGAAAACGTGTGTGGATGAGTATAAAGAAAAAGAAAAAATGAAGTACAAGAGAGAGAGAAAGAGATGAAATAAAAAAGAAAAAGAAAAAGAAAAAAGAGGGAGAATAGGAAAAGAAATGAAAAAGAAAAAGAAGGAGGGCCAATTTGTTAACTTTTGGGTACCGAAGTATACCTCAATCATAATTAACCCACATGCGGTCAAAGTTGTCAATTCCGTTTCAGTAAGTCTTTTATTTTTTCAATTGGAATGAAATGTTTCAGTTTCGGAATGTTTCGGTGTGCCGTTTCGGGGTTGTACTGTTCATATATATATATATATATATATATATATATATATATTCAACAAACATAATTCAAATTCAAGATAAATTAATTATAAATTATGCAATACAAACATAATACCAAACAAATATAATTTTAAAATTTAAAATATTTATAAATAGTCAAGATTAAATAGATCTTTAACTTAAAGTAATTCAACTTAAACAAAATATCAAAATATTATGAAAGTAAAATGTTTTAACAAAAATATTTTAAATATAAAGTTAGGTCAATGTTATCAAATGGCTAATGAAATCTAAAACATCCCTTATTTTGCTCAAATTCCTACAAAGTATAAACATGAAAAAAAAAATAACATGAATATAAACCATATATATTAGTGATAAATCTAATTTTAAAAAATTAATATCATTGTTAATGAAAATAGTAATAATAATTTTTAATATTATTATTAATATCATTGCTATTGAAAATAGAAATGATAAAAGAGTTTTTTTTTATAATCGGGTGATTTAATTAATGAAATTGAGCAAGGTTCAATTTGATTTATTGGCTTTTCAAGAGCGGAACGGAACATGTGGAATGAAACCGAAACGTTTCGGGTGGAATTTAGCCGAAAAATCCGGAACGAACTGATATTTAAAATGAGATGAAATTTGTTCCGTTTTGTTTTGTTTTTTGAATTGGTATGAAATGTTTCGGCCATTTCGGGTGAAACGGAATGGAATTGACAACCTTGCATGTGGTTGTTTAATTCTGATTCTCTACCTTGGCTTTTTATGACAGTGATTGTTTTTGTGGTTAAAACGTGATTTTAATGAATTTTTTTTTTTGTATTTTCTTTATTCAACAGGTAATATAATAAAATTGAGATATGGAAATTCAGAAAGCACTATTTTTAAATATTGATCACTACAATGTTGTTAGTAAGGTAAACATAACCACCACCAAGGGACAGATCCTGCAGTCTGCATGGAAGATCAAAATGTAAGCAAATTAATCCCATGCCCAAATAACACAACGCCAGCTTGCCATTGAACTAACTGTACGGGAGGATAGAATTTGCTTGTTATACAGTAATGTGCCCATCATAACATGGAACCGAAAGAAAGGTATTTGGGTGACAAAAGTGACGTGGATACACATAGACGAGTCCAAGTTCACTAATAATAATGGATGGGCCAAACAATTTATTTTTTATTTTCTTATTATTTTGATAAAAACAGATATAACTTTCCGGCAGCGCAAAAGAAAAGATATTGCGACAAAATATCAAAAAGGAAAATAAATGTAATTTGTGGTTCTTAACGCTTTTTCTTCCTTTAAATACCGAAGAAATCAGCAGCTTGTGATGAGTTGAGGAGTGGAACCTCTTGCCTTTGAGCCACAGTGGTTAATTTCACCTCCCCTTCATTTGTTTACTCTTCATTTAGTGAGTTTCTCTAAGCTGCAAAATAGTATGGATCCTGTCTTGTTCAAAGTTGCAGAAAAGCAGGCAATATCGGTCCCTTCGAGAATTGTCAAACCTGCCTTGATCAGTTATTGACACCAGACGAGAACACCATTCTTCATGTTTACTTGAAAAACCAAAGCAGTGAACCGGAATTCACTGATTTTGTTGATAAAATTCTTGAAAGGTGTCCACCACTGTTATTTTTAAAAGTATTTTTTAAAAAAACAAATCAAATTTATGTTTTTATTAGTATATTTCATTAATAATTTTAATGTATTGATTTTAAAAATAAAAAAATCTAAAAAATATTATCTTAATATATTTTCAAATAAAAAATATTGGCTCTGGACGCGTCTATGTCCAATCCTACGTTGGGCTGGACACGACCACGTCTACGCCTAACCCCACGTTAATTTTTTTAATATTATTATTTGTGTTAAAAATATTATTATTTTTATTATAATTAATAGTATGAATATTAAAAATATTATCATTTATGTTATAAAAAATATTATTTTTATTATAATTAATAATATTAATAAAATAATTAATAAATTTTAAAAATATTATTATTAATATTTAAAAAATATTATTTTTTATTATAATTAATATTATTAATAAAATAATTAATAAATTTTAAAAAATATTATTATTAATATTTAAAAAATATTATTTTTTTATATTATAAATTTTTACAGTATTTGTTTATAAAAATAAAAAGAGAATCCGCGGACATCCAACTAGTATACACTAAATCTCCTGCATTTGTCTAGTGGCTAGTTAATGCAGCCACCAACCTGATAGTAATTTGTAGTAGTACAACCTTGAAATGACATTTTAAAACACTTCAAAATTAAAATATGTGGTTCCAATTAAAAAAATAAAAAGCCAACCAGAACAAAATAGACGATTGTGGTATAATCTGTGTTTTTGCTCAAAAAGTGAAAAAAAATTGAATTTTTTTTTGTTATAAATTAATTTGTTTTTGTATTTTTAGATAACTTTAATGTGATATATTAAAAATAATTTTAAAAAATTTAAAAATAATTATTTTAATATATTTTAAAATAAAAAATATTTAAAAAAACATCTATCTCACACTTAAATACTCCTAGCTATTTAAGGTAATATCAGCAGCTTGTGATCAGTTGAGGAGTGTAACATCTTACCTTTATGCCACAGTGATTTCTCCTCCCCTTCAATTGTATACATTTCATTTAGTGAGTTCTCCAGGCTACAAAATGGATTCTTCTGAGAAAATGAATAGCATCATCTATATGGATCATGTCTTGTTCAAAGCTGCAGCTGAAGGCAATATCGGTCCCTTTGAGAATTATCAAACCTGCCTCCATCAGTTATTGACTCCAGACGAGAACACCATTCTTCATGTCTACTTGAAAAACCAAAGGAGGGAACCGGAATTCACTGATTTTGTTGATATAATTCTTGAAATGTGTCCACTATTATTCCAAGCCAATAAGAAAGGTGAAATCCCACTCCATTTGGCAGCAAGATATGGTCATTCCAATGTGGTAAAGGTCCTCATTGACTCTGCCCAAGCTCTACCTACTGATCCAGAGAGCGGCGTATCAGAAGCAAAGAAGATGTTGAGGATGACCAATGAAGAGCAAGATACAGCGTTGCACGAGGCAGCTCGAAATAGGCAGAGGCATGTGGTGGATATATTGACAAAAGAGGACCCTGAGTTTTCTTATTCCGCCAATGTTAATGGAGAAACTCCACTTTATATTGCTGTTTCCATTACCCCGAGGTGGAGCAAAGTACGAGGAAAGGTAGTTGACCACATCTTAGGAAATTGCATTTTAGTGGACTATGGCGGCCCTAATGGTAGAACTGCTCTACACGCGGCAAGCAGGGTGGGATATGTTGGTAGGCTATTGTGCTCAAGTCTAGAGAATTAATTAATTTATATATATAATAGTGTAAACTATAATTTAAAAGCCACGTATATTTGATTTTATATATCCGTGTTTGCTTCATAACTAGCTTTTTTCAAAAAATAAAATAACTTATACCACTAAAATTCTTTGTGAGTTTAGGTATTGGATATATAGCAATACACATAGACTATGTGAAATCTCTGTTGTTCATGAAGGAAAACATTTATTCATTGTTTTGTTGGTTTCAGAGACAGCAAGAAAATTGTTAGAAAAAGAAAAGAAATTGACGAAAACAACCAATGAGAACGGCTGGTCACCACTTCACTACGCTGCCTATTTCTCTACTTGGTTAAATATTTCAGTTGTGAAAGTATTACTAAAATATGATGCGTCCGCCGCCTACATTGCTGAAACAGAGAAGAAGAGAACAGCTCTTCCATATCTATATATAATGAATCAATTTCTCGATTTCTCAATTTTGGTTCTGAATATTGTCATAACCAAATTTTTGAACAAATAATAAAAATTAAATATAGTTGATAATTGGGTTAAGACAACAAATCTTGAAGTTTAGGGATAAAATTATCAGATTTGAGAATAAATTGGTCAGAAATTGAAGAATTAATAAGTTTGGAAATTTACTTAAAATTTGAATTATTTTAATTAATGAAATTATAAGAATTAATAAGTTTGTGGACTTAATTAAACTTTGATTTAATTAATTAAATAAATTCAGGGACTTAATTGAAATTTATCCAAAAGGGGCAAAATTAAAAGAATTAATTAAGGATCAAATTGAATAATCCATGAATTAAGGACTGTTTTGTAAACATTGCACCAATTGAGGGATTTAATTGAAATGTATCCAGAAAAGGGCAAAATTAAAAGGAATTTTTATTTAATTGAGAGGTCCAATTGCACAATTTCCAAAGTTCAGGGGTCAAATTGAAAACTCCCGTTTCCAGCCAAAACGGCACCGTTGCTAAGGAACAGCCGTGTGTTCTTCTCCATCACGATTCAACAGGAGAATCTCCGATTCATCAGGGGAGCGGATAATCTGCAACGAATTTGATCTTGGACCAAGTCGTTTGCCGATAACCATGCATAATACAGTCCTGCAAAAACAGAACTGGAGGAGGTTGAGTTTGGCTATAAAAGGAAAAAACAAACAGAGACGAAGGGAGGAGGCCAGAGCAATCAACCCAGAAAAATTGGAGCCAAAACAAAAGCAAAAACCCCAGAGCAAAGAAATAATACACAGAGAGAAGGAGAGGAAGGGAATCCAGTATACACAGAGAATTGTTCCCGCTATTGCCTTCATCTCTGCAGACGTCCCTGCATAAGAAAACCCGATACAAAAAAACCAGAAAAAAGTCGCCAGAACAACGCAAACACAACCCAAAAATACAGAACCAAGGCTGAAGATTCAACCCAGAAAGACAGAGTCAAGAACCAATAAAACGCAAGCCACAAACAGAGCAAAGAACGAGACCCAATTTCGAAAGGAGAAGCCAGCAACGTCCTCTGTTCTTCATCGCAAGGACTGAGAAAACAAAAAGAAAAGGAACAGCAGAAGAACGGAGGGTAAGAGACTGAGAGGAGGAGGAATAGAGTATTCTCCGGGCTCGAATTGTTGCTGTCGCCTGCGCCTTCGAATCGCCAGGTAAGGCTTTCTTTTTTTTTTCTTCGTTTCTGCACATTTTTTAGAAGTAAGAACAGGGGCGAAGGTAATTTAATTACCTTCGCCTTGTGCAGCGCACGCGTGGTCTGAATCACGCGTGCCTGCAGCCCAGCCGGGCCACTGGCTTGGGCCAGTGGCCTGGCCAGGCTAGCTGGGCCAAGCCCAGCCTATGTGGGCTGAGCTGGGCCCAGCCCTAAAAAAACGTATGCTGGGCTGGGTCCAGCCCAGCCCAGCCCAAAATAAAAATAATAAAAAAAATACAGAAAAATTAAAATAAAAAAATAAGAAATATATGCATTCAAAAAATATATGTATTATTATTTATTTATTCACTGACGCCAGAGTCGAGAATAAAAAAATAATAATTATTTTTATTCGTTTATTCAATTTTATTTAGCTAGAAAAAAATAAGAAATATGTGCATTCAAAAAAAATAAATGTATTATTATGTATTTATTCACTGGTGCCAGAGTCGGGAATAAAAAATAATAATACTGATTTAAATTTATTTTTATAGCTACGTAATATTTACCAACACCAGAGTTGGAAATATTCGTAGTTAAATATTCACTGGCGCCAGAGTCAGGAATATTATAAGCAAATTTTCATAACATAAATTAATAAAACATTTAGCAATTTAAGACAAAACCAGCAATGCAGCCTGCCTCAGGCAGGACGTTTAAGGGGTGATAATATCTTCCCTTTTACGTAACCAGTCCCGAATTAGAATCTCTGTTGACCAGTTAGGGTTCCTAGTGACCATAATACTAGGTGGCGACTCCTTAAATAAGAATATCCACATTAAAGAACAGGATGCCAGAAATCCGTTTTTTCCAAAGATTTTAAAACAATTTTTTTAAGGCCGCCACGATGTCGGGTGCAACATAATGGCGACTCCACTGGGGACCAATGGACTAAGCTTTGCCTTTTGTTTATCAATTGTTATAATGTTTTTTATGTTATGTTTATTTGTTTATTTTTCTTGAATTTACTGCTTTAGCATGCATCCATGTTTATATTGTCATGCATCCATGTTTATATTGTCATGCATCACGTTGAGAGCACACACCTGAAAATCTAGGATAAGTGGGAAAGTAACGGTACCCCAATGGCTTTAGCCTGGGTAAGACTCGTGAAACCATCCAACTCTCGCTTGATTGTTTACTTGGAAGTGGTTGATATGCCAAACTGATATTACTCAGGGCCTCTATTTTCACACTACTTGTAAGCCTCATATCGATCTTTCATGGACGATCACTGAGCATGCGAGAGACCCTTTGAAACTAGATAATGACCAACCCTTTGATGCACTTAACAATTAGGATCTTCCTATTAGGTTGTCATCCCGTGAAGGACGTGTCTGCGTTCCATACACATTTTTAATTGAATCAACATTTTTGCATAAATTGCATGATTTACATTTACAGGTTGAAATGTAGGTTCCCATTTGAAACCTACATATAATGAACTCTTTCGAGAAAAGACAAATGGAAAACGAAGAAAGGGCCCAGTTGGAAGCCCAACATCAAAAAGAGGTGGACAATCTTAAAGAAGAAGTCGCAAGGCTTACTAGTCTACTCGAGCAGGCCTTGAGAGATAAATCTGGAAAAGCAACATTTATAGCTCAGCCTGAACCTATGCTTGTAAATTCCTTCAATCCACAGAATCTGGGGGCAAATGGGTTGTCATCTGATTTTCGACAAGCCACGCATTTTCAACCAGCATACCCCACGAGAATGTCGTTTACCATTGATTCTACAGAGAATGAATCTCAAAAGGGCAAAATGGTAAAAGAAGATGAGCTGAATAAATTCATTGCCCTAGAACAAAGGATGAGGGCATTTGAGGGAATTCACTTATATGATCCTATAAAGGCTGCTGAGATGTGTTTGGTGCCCAACGTTGTCATTCCCAAAAATTTTAGAGTGCCAGAATTTGTTAAATATACGGGAACTCAATGCCCTATAACTCATCTCAAAGCATACTGCAACAAAATGGTTGAGGTGGTTCATGATGAGAAACTGCTGATTCATTTCTTTCAAGACAGTCTGAGTAATATTGCCCTCGCTTGGTATATGCGGTTGGACAATACCAAGGTTAAAAAATGGAAGGATTTAGTTGATGCCTTCATGAGGCAATATAAGTTCAATATAGATGTGGGCCCTGATCGGTTAAGCTTGCAAGCTATGAAGAAGGATAACAAAGAATCCATAAGAAAATACGCCCGAAGATGGAGTGAGGTAGCTGCACAAGTTAACCCTCCCATGTTGGGAAAAGAAATGATCAGTTTATTTTCCAACACCTTTAAAGCTCCATACTTTGAATACTTGGTTAGAAGCTCTGCATAATATTTTACTGACCTGGTTGTTGTAGCTGAGAGGATTGAACAAGCCATTGGGTTAGGTAAGATCGCTAACCCGACTGAGAAGAACGGTTTCACTGAAGATGGTTGCCAAGGCACTTATCATTTCTATAGCTAATTGCTTCACATCGACTCCTAGAAATCAACTATCTTGAAGATAAAGCTATGGTGATATTAGGTCGAGAATGATCTACATTTGATTTCAATTGACTGTTGAAAAGATGCCCTTGTCGAGGAGAATGAATGATTGAAATATTCCAGAAATTCCAATCAATGATCGCTAAATGTTTAGCCCCTTTATATGTTATCTTATCAGTATTCACAGCCCAAGATGTTGTCATAAGTTCTTTCTTGTTGAACTTATTTTCTAAAGTTTCAATGAAAATAATGAGTTTGTCATTCAATCGTGTTTACGATTAGCATTATTCATTTTTTTCCTAAGAGAGTTTTCTTATAAAGATTCACAAACACATCTTTGAAGCCTTATGCGATCTCATAAACGCAATTCATCTCTTTTACCAAAAAAATCAGTTTCCCTATTAGAGTTTTGAAAAAAATTGATCTGGCATTTTGAGTTCAAAAAATAATTTGACTTTTATTCAAAAACAACATTTTTGACATTCTACTTATAGAATGACAAGTGAATCAAGCAACTCCATCATTGAGGTGACTAAATTATAAAAACAATTGTGAAAAAAAAAAAGAATAAACACCCTTACCCCATTACTCTTGAATCATGTGTTTTTAAATGTATGAATAATGATATGTAGTGAACTTGTTGCACATAACTCATGAAATGCATCTTTGCAAAGAATAAATCATCACACTATACGAGGTCAAAGTTTATCGATCATAGCTGCTTGCGCTTGAAATGAGGAAAGGCCATCTTTGTTATTCCTTTCACGTTCTAAAATAAGTACATCCCTTGCAAACCCTTTTTGAGCCTGAATAATTTTTCTTTCATAAAAAAATCCCGACTAAGATCACACCCTACACTAAGGGCAAGTGAAATTTCAATGATCAAGAAGGATGATAAAGCCGTGAGAAAGCCAAAAGGCAAAAGAGCCCAAGAAACTCAAATGCTAAGGATCAGGCCTACATAAAAAAAAAACGGGCAAGTGAAATTTCAATGATCAAGAAAGAGGATAAAGCCGTGAGAAAGCCAAAAGGAAAAAGAGCCCAAGAAACTCAAATGCTAGGGGGCATGCCTAAATCACAAGAAAAAGTGATAACCAAGATAAAGTGAGTATGCTCTAGCAAAACAATGAAAAAGGAAAAAAGGGGCAAATCAAAGAAGAGCGGCAAAAGAACTATGAATGACGTCAAGAGTCAAACTATTGATAGTGATCTTCAGTCTTTGGAACCCTGAAACACTCTTTGAGCCTTATGAATCTTTTTCTTTCATAGTCAAAAACCACAGCCTACGTTACGTGCCTGTAGAAGTCCTTTCTAATCAAGCAAGCAAGCAATCTAGAACAATAAACAATGCTCTCAAAATGCAAAGATACTTTTTCATAAGATTCATGACATCAAGAATAAACTACTCATTATTATTCATGCTGATAAAAATAAATGTTAAAAAAGAGACAAGTTTTTCTCTTACAAAACCTCGAGCTTTTTCTCGAGCCCTTCACTTCGAAACAAAAGGTCATCTCATGACATATTTTCACCGAAGACCTCATTACCAAACACAAGAGCAAATAATCTCTTTTCCAAGAAAGAAAATAACCAAGGAGTTGCAAGATTTCAAAAGCAAATTATTTTAGACTCACATCGAAATAAATTTTGTTTTCAAAATGCAAGATCAAGATTTCAAGATTCATTCTAGACTCGTATTCCTTTACCAAATGAGAGAATGACCTCTTAAAATCATTATTCATCTAAGTCAGTGACATAGCACACTTGGGGGCAATGACAAGTACAAGGGGACAACATTGTGTTTAAGGAAAATCTATCATCCCTTACAACAAGACAAGGGGGCATTTTGCTTTACAAAAGACAGCTCGATCCTTTCAGCATGTGATACCGAATGTTTTTTAGCAGTGAGACGAGGGGTAATGAATAATCCTCTCAAATTATTTGACGAATCAGAAAATCTCTAGCAAGCAAGTGGGTCACGATGGGTACCACAAATGCTGAGTTGTGCAAACAAATTTGGAAATAGACTTACATGGGCCAACTCGAGTGGGCTAGAAAGCTAAACGACAAAGATGACTCAAATCAGTTAGCAAGATCTCACCAATCAATCAACAAGAAGACTATGAAGAAATGGGGGCCTATATTTCAAATCAGGTAAAGATGCATGCATATCATTTAACTTTGAGACATTGGACAATGAGTTTTGCAAATTTCATATGAGAAAATTCCAACGAAATCCATCAAGTGGAAGGCCAACTTGAAATGGCCAAAGATCAAAATTGCTGTTGAAAATTTTTTTATTTTTGAGAATTTTTCAACCTGGGCAGGCCGCCCATAAGAATTAGGCCACCAGAAAAATCTCTGTATTTTTTCACCACTTTTCAGCCTTAACCATCATAGGTAGTGCATTTCCTATCCTACCTCCATTCGAGCGCGCCTTCGAGCCCTCGTCTTATCTCCATTCGAGCGCGCCTTCGAACCCTCGTCTGAGTTCTTTTCGAGCGCGCCTTCGAGCCCTCGACCATCAAAGGTAGTGCATTTTCTATCCTACCTCCATTCGAGCGCGCCTTCGAGCCCTCGTCTTACATTTGAGCGCGCCTTCGAGCCCTCGTCTTATTTCTTTTCGAGCGCGCCTTCGAGCCATCAACCATCATAGGTAGTGCATTTCCTATCCTACCTCCATTTGAGCGTGCCTTCGAGCCCTCGTCTTATCTCCATTCGAGCGCGCCTTCGAGCCCTCGTCTGAGTTCTTTTCGAGCGTGCCTTCAAGCCCTCGACCATCAAAGGTAGTGCATTTTCTATCCTACCTCCATTCGAGCGCGCCTTCGAGCCCTCGTCTTATCTCCATTCAAGCGCGCCTTCGAGCCCTCAACCACCTCAGGTAGTGCATTTTCTATCCTACCTCCATTCGAGCGTGCCTTCGAGCCCTCGTCTTACATTCGAGCGCGCCTTCGAGCCCTCGTCTTATCTCCATTCGAGCGCGCCTTCGAGCCCTCGACCACCTCAGGTAGTGCATTTTCTATCCTACCTCCATTCGAGTGCGCCTTCGAGCCCTCGTCTTATTTATTTTCGAGCGCGCCTTCGAGCCCTCGACCATCAAAGATAGTGCATTTTCTATCCTACCTCCATTTGAGCGCGCCTTCGAGCGCGCCTTCGAGCCCTCGTCTTATATAAAAAAATTAAAAAAAATAATAAAAAAAAACTTGTATTTTTCCACTGGGCAGGTAACCCATTACAATGTGACCATCTGGGTTGGTAACCCATTACAATATACCAACTGGGCAGGTAACCCATTACAATGTGACCATCTGGGTTGGTAACCCATTACAATATACCAACTGGGCAGGTAACCCATTACAATGTGACCAACTGGGCAGGTAACCCATTACAATGTGACCAACTGGGCAGGTAACCCATTACAATGTGACCATCTGGGCTGGTAACCCATTACAATGTGACCACCTGAATTGGTAACCCATTACAATATACCAACTGGGCCGGTAACCCATTACAATATACCATTCTATACTGGGCAGGTAACCCATTACAATGTGACCATTTGGGTCGGTAACCCATTACAATATACCATCTTATACTGGGCAGGTAACCCATTACAATGTGACCATCTGGGTTGGTAACCCATTACAATATACCATCCTATACTGGGCAGGTAACCCATTACAATGTGACCATCTTGGCCGGTAACCCATTACAATATACCATCACAAAAAAAAAAAAAAATGAAAAGAAAAAAAGAAAAAATAGGTTGTCTTCCAAATGACTTGTTTTCTCTATAAAAGTCATATGTCAATCTCTGGTTTTCAAAGTTTTCAAGACTCTAAAAAAAAAGGCAAAAGTTCTTTCTGTATCTAATTTTCTTTATAAATTTACTACACAAAGCTAAAAGAAAATGAAATTTTCTAATATCATTGCATAGTAAATATTATAAAGAGGGGGCAACTGTCATAACCAAATTTTTGAACAAATAATAAAAATTAAATATAGTTGACAATTGGGTTAAGACAACAAATCTTGAAGTTTAGGGATAAAATTATCATATTTGAGAATAAATTGGTCAGAAATTGAAGAATTAATAAGTTTGGAAATTTACTTAAAATTTGGATTATTTTAATTAATGAAATTATAAGAATTAATAAGTTTGTGGACTTAATTAAACTTTGATTTAATTAATTAAATAAATTCAGGGACTTAATTGAAATTTATCCAAAAGGGGCAAAATTAAAAGAATTAATTAAGGATCAAATTGAATAATCCATGAATTAAGGACTGTTTTGTAAACATTGCACCAATTGAGGGATTTAATTGAAATGTATCCAGAAAAGGGCAAAATTAAAAGGAATTTTTATTTAATTGAGAGGTCCAATTGCAAAATTTCCAAAGTTCAGGGGTCAAATTGAAAACTCCCGTTTCCAGCCAAAACGGCACCGTTGCTAAGGAACAGCCGTGTGTTCTTCTCCATCACGATTCAACAGGAGAATCTCCGATTCATCAGGGGAGCGGATAATCTACAACGAATTTGATCTTGGACCAAGTCGTTTGCCGATAACCATGCATAATACAGTCCTGCAAAAACAGAACTGGAGGAGGTTGAGTTTGGCTATAAAAGGAAAAAACAAACAGAGACGAAGGGAGGAGGCCAGAGCAATCAACCCAGAAAAATTGGAGCCAAAACAAAAGCAAAAACCCCAGAGAAAAGAAATAATACATAGAGAGAAGGAGAGGAAGGGAATCCAGTATACACAGAGAATTGTTCCCGCTATTGCCTTCATCTCTGCAGACGTCCCTGCATAAGAAAACCCGATACGAAAAAACCAGAAAAAAGTCGCCGGAACAACGCAAACACAACCCAAAAATACAGAACCAAGGCTGAAGATTCAACCCAGAAAGACAGAGTCAAGAACCAATAAAACGCAAGCCACAAACAGAGCAAAGAACGAGACCCAATTTCGAAAGGAGAAGCCAGCAACGTCCTCTGTTCTTCATCGCAAGGACTGAGAAAACAAAAAGAAAAGGAACAGCAGAAGAACGGAGGGTAAGAGACTGAGAGGAGAAGGAATAGAGTATTCTCCGGGCTCGAATTGTTGCTGTCGCCTGCGCCTTCGAATCGCCAGGTAAGGCTTTCTTTTTTTTTTCTTCGTTTCCGCACATTTTTTAGAAGTAAGAACAGGGGCGAAGGTAATTTAATTACCTTCGCCCTGTGCAGCGCACGCGTGGTCTGAATCACGCGTGCCTGCAGCCCAGCCGGGCCACTGGCTTGGGCCAGTGGCCTGGCCAGGCTAGCTGGACCAAGCCCAGCCCATGTGGGCTGAGCTGGGCCCAGCCCTAAAAAAACGTATGTTGGGCTGGGTCCAGCCCAGCCCAAAATAAAAATAATAAACAAAATACAGAAAAATTAAAATAAAAAAATAAGAAATATATGCATTCAAAAAATATATGTATTATTATTTATTTATTCACTGACGCCAGAGTCGGGAATAAAAAAATAATAATTATTTTTATTCGTTTATTCAATTTTATTTAGCTAGAAAAAAATAAGAAATATGTGCATTCAAAAAAAATAAATGTATTATTATTTATTTATTCACTGGCGCCAGAGTCGGGAATAAAAAATAATAATATTGATTTAAATTTATTTTTATAGCTACGTAATATTTACCAACACCAGAGTTGGAAATATTCGTAGTTAAATATTCACTGGCGCCAGAGTCAGGAATATTATAAGCAAATTTTCATAACATAAATTAATAAAACATTTAGAAATTTAAGACGAAACCAGCAATGCAGCCTGCCTCAGGCAGGACGTTTAAGGGGTGATAATATCTTCTCTTTTACGTAACCAGTCCCGAATTAGAATCTCTGTTGACCAGTTAGGGTTCCTAGTGACCATAATACTAGGTGGCGACTCCTTAAACAAGAATATCCACATTAAAGAACAGGATGCCAGAAATCCGTTTTTTCCAAAGATTTTAAAACAATTTTTTTAAGGCCGCCACGATGTCGGGTGCGACAAATATAATTAAATCACAGCAAACTGGTATCTTCTGTTTTTCGTTTTGATTTTAAAAATTCATTTTATTTTTAAAAAATAAATTAATATTTTGTTAATTTTTTTTAATTTTAATTAACCTGATATTAAAAAAAAAATTAAAAAAAAAATTTTAAAATAAAAAAATATTTTTTAAAATTATATATATATCGCAGTAATAAATATAAAAATAAAGTAGTCTAAATAAGTTAATAATCTTTTTTATTTGAAATGAAGTCATTTTATTGATTTTGTTAAGTTTTTCATCTACAATAACAGATTATGCATATAAATCGCATGTAACTGTTTTATAAAAACATATATTATTCAATAAAAAAACAAAAGTAGTTCAAATGAATGAAAAAAAATACAATTAATTAAAATTTTAAAAATCTAATAGAAACTTAATATAATCTTAAAAGCAATTAAGGAGAGTAACAATAAACAATAATATATTGGAGATTACTCCTCCGAGGAAATTAATTATTTTTAAAACCTCTTTAACAGCATAACATAATCTTACAAGCAATTAAGGAGAGTAACAATAAACAACAAATATTGGATTATCCCTCCTAGGAAATCAATTTTAGAATGAAATGATGTAGAATTAATGGTATATAAAATTCAGTCCACATCTTAGTTAACTTTTTGGGGATAATTGTGGGCTAATGTAAAGCATGCGGTTTAATTTCAACCAAATTAGTTTTTGTTACCTGCTAATATACAGCAACAAAAAGGATTTAATTGCAAACAAACTAGTTGTGGAAACAAAAGCTCGGAAGTTGATATATGATATATGTTAAATAGCTAAAAATGATGGATTATTTGTTTAAATTATTAGATTGAGCTAGTTTTTTAAAAATAGTATTACAATTTTATTGATCAAACAATTATAAATTCAAATCTTATTATTTATATTTTAATTAATAAAATTTAAATACAAGATAATATGAATAAAATTTAAAAAAAAATTCACTTAAAAAAATAATCTAGAAAGCAATAAAAAATTATTTTCAAAACCTCTTTAAAAGCTTAACATATTTTACTCAAAATATATATTTTTGCAAAAAGAGATCCTAGAATCCCTTGAAGATGTTGGCAGCGGACCGATTGGTCGCAGTCCCTTTGTTTTGAAAAAGAAAAACAATGAGGAGGAAAACAAAGAGGAAGAGGAAGCTTTAAGTAAAGCAAGAGAGTCTCATCTAGTTGTTGCGGCGCTAATAGTAACGGTAACATTTGCAGCAGCATCACCCTACCTGGCGGTTACAAGAGTGACCGAGGCACAACAATTCTAGCTAAAAAAGCTGCTTTTATAATATTTGTCATCTCAAATACAATGTCGTTGGTGCTCTCTACTTTAGCTGTCTTTATCCACTTTTTGATTTCATATATTCAAGGTAGTGAAATGGATAAGTATGAAGTGATAAATAAGGATACCACTAGGAGATTATTTTGGGTTGCCACGTTGTTGACCATGATTGGCATGGGTACAATGATTATTGCATTCGTTACAGGCACATATGCAGTTCTAGAATTTTCATTGGGGCTTGCTATCAGCACTTGTCTCATTGGTCTGTGCTTCCTCCTCCTTGTGTCTTTAGTGTTTAGGATCATTTACAAGGATGTAAAAGACATGATGTCATAGTGAAACAATCAATTCTAAATTTTCTATCAAATAAAATTCAAATGTATTTTTTTAAACATTCTTATTGTCATAACCCAATTTTGGGTTATTCCCCAAATTTCACTTTTTTCAAAATAAAAAATAAAAAAATAGAATAAAGGCTGGCACTGTGGAGAAAGCCGATAAAAAAAGACTGCAAAAATAGACAAAAATCAAAGGTCAAATTAAATGCAAATTCGAAGGTCAAATTAAATGATTATTGGATGAATTTGCATAAAATTTAAGTCCAATGACATAATTAAAATTTTAATGGGCCAATTTGATTTAATCATGGGCCAAATTAAATTTTAATTATGTTTAAGAATTAATTTGGGTCCAATTGAAGAATTTAATTAAGTGCAAGGACTTAATTATACTTTAAATGGGTCAAATTAAGTTTGGGAGCTTAATTTGGACTGAATTGAAAAGATTGAAATTTTAAGACGAAATTTAATTTTTATCAAGTGAATTGAACACAAAAATTGAGGGACCAATTTGGAAGCCCGAAAAAATATTTTGCCTATAAATAACAGCTTTTATATCAAAATTAAGGGGGTTTCATTTTGTAAGAGGGTAATTTTGACAACATCAGAAAAAATTAAAAAAAAAACCTAAACCTAAAACCATCTTTTCTTTCAAGAGGAGCCGCCCCCAACGTTTTTGGTTTTCCTCTCCGAGCAGCCGCCACCCCCTTTGGCCCTGAAACAGCCCCTTTGCCTTGACAAAGCAAGCCAGCCAGCTGCTATTTCCCTTCCCAAAAAAATCCAACAGGCCGCCGCTCTCCCTTCTCTTTGACAGCACAGATTAGCCGGCCACCCATCCTTGCCCCTGATTTTTGCAAAACGAAACAGAGGGCACAAGACAGCCCCTGATTCTCTTCCTCAGAACCATTTCCAGCGGCCGACCCTTCTCCTCGACAAAAAACAAGGAGCCCCCCCCCCCCCCCCCCCCCATTTTGTTTTTCTTCTTCTGAAGCCGCCGATGCAAACCAGGCGCTGACCCTCTCTTTGAAAAACAGAGGCACCTCTCATCAGCCAAAATAAATCAATCAGAGGCTCAAGCCCCCCCGGTTTCCACCATCTTCCTTTTCCCACGCCGTCTTCTCTTTTCCCCTGCTGCACATTCCCAGTTCAGTCTCCCCTCAGCCACGGTCTTCTTCATCTCTCCACCACCGGCCACAGACAAGTTCTCTTCCTCAGCCGACCATTCCCCAGCTCTGTCCGACTTCTCTCTCAGCGACAGACCACCCTCTCACACTCCTCTCAATCGGTCGTCGCCGAAGAAGTAGCTCCACAGGACCGGCCTCCACCAAGCCACCGATCGGTAGCCGATCTCCTCAGCACCGTCGTCGTCTCCTTCCCCACGAAGAACCAGACACAGCTCCTTTCTCTCCCGGACGATCTGACTTCCAGTCCCTTCTCCTCCGCCCACAGTCGCTCCCCACGCCTCTAGCAGCGACGCCCCTCTGGTTCGGGTCCTCTTCCTTGCCGGCGATTTGAAGCGGAGAAGAAAGAGAAGCCCAAACAACCGGATCTGTGGGATGCAGATATAAAAAACCGAGAAGAAAAAGGGACAGCTTGTTGTTGTGTTTTGTTCTTTTTGCAGGTGACAGTGGTTATCAATACCGGTGCAGGGAAGAAAAGGGAGACGAAGCTGAGCAGACCCACCCATTTCCATCTGTTCGCGACGGTGCGTGAGGTCCACGCGCCGCCACTAGTCAAAGCAATCCAGAAGGCTTTCCTGCATTTCTGTGTTATTTTGGGGTCTTTTCTGTAATTTTGAAATTGTTAAGGCCTTGTTTGGGTAAATTTTGAATTGTTTCTATTTTGTAATATGTAAATGTGGAAAAGAAAAGAAAAACAAATAATAATAAAAAAGTTGTGTGTGTGTGTTTTTATTTATTTATTATATTGAATTATAAAAATAAAAATAAAAACAAAAAAAGGAATTAATTGTTTAATTTGAACATGCACAAATTCTAAGGATAGATAAAATCATGTTGTATTTTTCATGAAAATGTAAGAACATGTTTTTACATATATTTTGGGAATTAATAACTGATTAATAACTGATATATCGAAGCCTTTAAATTACATCGGTGTGTGTTTTGTTTGTGAAGGTTTTTTTATGATAAGACGGCAAAAATAAAGAAGGATTTAATATTTTGATTGGATTACAGTGTAGAAGTACAAACTTGTACGGAAGTTGTATTTCTAAAATCCGATGGAAGGATAAAATTTTTAAAATTTCTTTAACATATCAAGTCTACGGAGCAGTTTACCTCAGGTAAGGTGTGTTAGGGGTGCTAACATCTTTCCTAACCATAATTAGTTTTTTACCCGTGAATTTCTGACCATGACCAGTCCACCAGGGTTTCCTAGTAACCTCAATTAAATACTAGGTGGCGACTCCTAACGATTCAATTCAAGCAACAAACAACTAGACAATAAGCTGCCAATTGATGCCGCCCGTGGATTTTTCAACGTGCGACACTTATTGTTTTTGAAAAAAATTTGTGGTTGGTTGCCAAATCAGTTGTCAATTTTTTTTTGTTATTGTAATGGATGTGCAATTGTGCATCACAAGTGAAGTGGTTAAAAACTCTTATACTATTTTTTTATTTATTTTCATTTTCCTATTCATGACTAAAATTTAGGGACAGATAAATTTATTTTCCAAGTACAATTTGCTTTGATGGTTTGTTTATTAATCAAGATTGTACTTCTAAAGTGTTTGTTTTTATATTTAAAAAGTATTATTGAAATTTTCTAATATTTTTTATGATTTTAAAAATAAAAAATAAATTATTTTAATATATTTTTAAATAAAAAATAATTTAAAGAACAACTTTTAAGCACAGCTTATTCTGAAAAGTGGAATATGCCAAGTTTTTTTTTTGAAAGATGAATATGCCAAGTTTCGTTCTTATTTGGCTCCTGTGCCAGCTAGCTAGCTTTTTCCATGAAGTGCATGTACCTCTAAGAAGCTATGAATCTGTGGAGTTTAGCCTAAAATTTTTAAAGTGAAAATTGAAATGATGGTGTTTGTATTTTCTAAAAAATGAATTAAAAATATTTGAATTAATAAATCAAATGGTTAATCTAATTAAAGGCTAAAACAGTTGGGTTTTTTTTTTTGTAAAAAATAAAAAACATAAATGCAAATGTAAATATTTAATCTAATAACATGGTTGCTTTTTGTTTTTTTATTTAATTATATAAAAATAAAAATGAATAGTCATTAATAAAGATAGTTATTTGAATTCTCGAGAAAAAAAATATATTTTTAGTTAAAATTTTCTTTTCATAATAATTTTTTTAATTTGAAAAACAAATCTTTTCTAATAGCAATAAAGTTTATTGGATAAAAAATAAAGAAAACTAAAATAGAAATTAGAAAAATTGTATTGATTTGAAATAAAGAGTGAACAATGTATCCAATCAAAACTCCTTGGCATCTCAGAAAAGAGTGTGTGTGAAGGAGGAGTGCATCAGGAAAATTGCTAATCCTATCGCACATAGATTTCATCTTTTGACGCTTAGCATACATTGGTTTTGAAGATAGGTGTTCCGTTTGCAAGTGAAACCGAAAAAGACACCAATTTTGATTTAAAAAAAAAAAAACAGTACGCGTTCAGCTATTCAAGTCATTGTTATCGTGTTACCATACAAGTATACCTCAAGTCGTGGCTTTAAGCCTAACTCTTACACTTAACCATAGAAAGTGGAGAATTCATGGGAGAACACAATCTTCATAACCATTAGGAGCAACAATGGGAGCTCAACGACCAAAATAGTTTTTATTTTTTTATTTTTTTGTGTATTTAAGGAAATGAGATTTATAAGAAACTGATTTGGTTCAAGGACATGCATTAAGCTATTCACATCATTGTTATTGGGATACATTGCATATACTTAAATTGTCTCGCCATCATGGAGGGTGCATAAGTACTAATTAATATACCAGCGATACCTATTAGAGGACCCATGGACGGTTTAATTCCCATCAAAATTGTTGTCCAACTATTGTTGGTAACTTATAAAACAACTCAATCATAAATTTTTCCTCATTATAGGTTGCTATTTTTTTCCACAAACTCCTTTAATGGCTTTTGATCAACCCACCAAACTTACCATAAAACTGTTTTGCCAGTTATCATATGGTTGACTATCTACATGTATAGCAAGTGAACACAACATCTCACCTTTATTCGCTCTTCGACAGTACTGATTAAGTGAAAAAATAGTTTCTATTATCACCGTGACTATTGAATTGACCTAATTTCTTTCCATTTCTAGAAGCACATTTGCCGCCTCTAAACTAATCAATCCACCAACAAAGAGAAATAATATTAGCCCAAAGATACCAGAGCCAATATCCTGATTCTGTTAAAACAACTACTTGGGTCTTTTATTTTCTGGTTAAGCATATTTTCCCAGGTTTTTCAAGGCCAGCCCCTAACACCTGCAGTATCTCCCACTTTGCTTGTCATGTTTCTAGCATTTATAAGCTTTTACAAGATGTCATGCAATATTCCCATCTTACCAATTGTGAAAATAAATTATATATATATATATATATATATATATATATATATATGCGCGCGCGCGCGTGTAGATTTGGGCATTTGCCATATTCTTCAATAGTTGGTATGATGTCCATTTCTCCACGAAACAAAAAACAAAAAAAACAAAAAAAAATCTATAAAAAGGGGTCCTAAAAATGTACGAGCACCTTTATAGCTATTTTTTGCAAAAATATATTCAACATTGCAATCAAATTCTCATACCTCTCATTTAAAATATGTAGTTCTTAATTACTCAACTTCTTCCAATATTTGAGTCTGTGAGTACTATTGGCAAGACAAGTTATATTTTTCAAGTCCGGGAGCTCGGTATCAAGTTTTTCTTTAGTAAAAAAGTCCCCTTAATTTGCTGCAAGGTTTCAAACTCATGTTAGAATTTTTGTGTGGTATATTTGTGAATTGTAACTATCTTGTCATCCATTTTCTGATGAAAGTTTATCTTTATAAGACTTCTCATTGTGATAATACAAGAAGACAATCTATTAAAAGATTATAGTCATTACATGAATATAAATTTAATATCTAATTGGTTTCAGAAGGATCCCGCTGTTCAATTAATGGGCTTTAATAGGCTGAACCAAGGCCTACATTGTAGAAAATAATGGATCAAGGCAAAGCTCTATTGACTCATTTGTCTCCACAAAGTAGACTTTTCATTAGAATTTAGTGGTTTTACAATTGTTGTTCAAGTCAATAACTATCGAGACATTGCTAATTCCTTAATCCTAGCGTTAAGCAATGTGTGTGCAAATAAAAGTTTATGTAGTGTGTGTACATATATAAGTGCATATCTAATATAAAAAAACATGCATAAAAGAATAAGGAAATATATAAGAATAAAAAAAACAAAACCAGGCAAAAATAAAGTAAACAAAATTAATTAGGAAAGATACATTCATCATAAAATTAAATACATGAAGCTTAGCGATAATGGTCAAAATCATCCCCAATGAATGAAGTCATTGTTTTTTTGCACCTAACATTGTGGTAAAAATTAGAATTGTAAAAATAGATAAGAAGTTACCATCTAATTTAGATAAGATGATGATTATATTAAAGAAAAAACACATCACCCTAAAGCATTCTATCTAAGATAAGTCATTTCTATATTTTAAATTTCATGACAATATACCTATTGGGCCTTTCTAATTATTTTTATAAACTCATCATGGGTTTTCTTAAGAAGTGATTTGGTATCAATGCCTAATCTTAAAGCTTAATATCACTTCTTGAATCACATGCATTGAACATGAGAAGATGGTAAATATTAAAATGTTTCTAAGCCCATTTTTTCATTATATCAATGGATATATATGTCAAAATAGTACACTGAAACCAAAACATACTATTTTAATTGACAAAATAAAATGTCAACCAGAACAAAATTAACAATTGAAATTGTCCCGAGAAAGTTAAACTAGTTGACGTTGATCCATAATAAAACCTTATGTTGTTTTCTTTTAGTTTAGAGGTTAGTTGTGAGGATACAAATAATGGTATTAATAGTGCAATTAGTTATGCAATAGAAAATAAGGTGAAGGAGTTGGAGCTTGATGTTGTTGGAAAAGAAAAATCCGAATTTTATGCAATACAGAATAAGGTGGAGGGATTAGAGATAAATATTTTTCGAAAAGAGAAATTCAAATTCAAGGCACATTATAATTTTCCAAAGAAAGTATTATCCAGCCAAAGTATTACAGTTTTGAAATTGAAAGGGTTCATGTTAGAGCCTCCCTGGAATTTGACATTGAATTACCCTACAATTAAAGAATTGAATCTAGAAAACTGTAAGGGGATGCAAACATTCAAGGTTTATTTTAGTTAATATTATGTCTTTTAGATATATTAGGTCGTTTTATTTAAATTTAGATTCATTGAATTATTATTAATATTTGTTAGATTTATCCATATTCATAAGGAATATCCTATTAAACTTATAATTCTTTCTAATATATAAACTCTTTTGTAAAGACTTTTTTTTAAGGGTGAAAGAATATTTTTAATATATATATAAAAAATCAACATTCTTGCTATCTTTTGTATGGTTGAGTAATTCTCATACTAAGTTCTTGATGGCACGTATAAATTCTTTGAATGATTAATCAATTTCGTTGTAATTTTATACTACTCGTTCGTATCTCTTTATAGACATAAATTGTGAATAATCATTGTATATAACTTTAGTTCTTCAAGATAGATTGTTATTAGGTTAAATTGCAAACCATTCAAATATGATTTTTTCCAATAATACAACAACATAAGACAAAGTTGGCATCCAGATTGACTTAATTTATGATTAGCAATGTCGTATCTGGACATCGCGGCGGTCTTAAAAATTTTCATGGAAAAGAATAGATTTCTGGCATTCTATTATTTGACGGGGAATGATTTTGTTTAAGGAGTCACCACCTAATATTATGGTTACTAGGAACCCTAACTGGTCAACAGAGATTCTATGGCACGAGACTAGTTACGCAAAAAAGAAGATATTATTACCCCTTAAGCGTCTTGCCTGAAGCAGGCTGCATTTCTAATTTCGTCATAAATTGCTAATATTTCGTTGGTTTATGCTATGATTGTGTGTAATATTCCTGACTTTGGCGCTAGTGAATATTCAACTATAGATACTTCCAACTTGACATTGGTAAATATTACATAGTTATAAAAACAAAATAAATTTAAATAAATATATTTTTTTATTCCTGACTATGATATCGATGAATAAACCAATAAAATAAATTTACTTTTACGCATACACATATTTTTTATGTATCTAAATAAAATAAAATACAATAAAATAAAAATAAATTTAAATCATTATTTTATTTATTTATGCATACACACATTTATTTATTTATTTATTTATTTTTTTGGAGCTAGGTCTATCCTGGTCGCTGTCAAGTGACCCGGCACAAACCAGTGAATTACATGTCGGTTGAACAGTAAGTAGTGAATTAAATTTGTATATGTACAGTACCTATGTAATTATAATTGCAACAGAGAAGGAAATGAAGGAACTTACCTGGTTGCCGAAGGCTGGAGACGAAGTGTCCTGGCGGGCCGATGCTATTCTCCCCTTCTGTCTCTTCTTGTCTGGTCGCCCTTCTCACTATTTTAGGCTTGCTTTTGTTCTCTGGATCTCCCTTGGTTCTCTGCTTTTCTCTCCTCCCCGAATTCTTTCAGTTTTCTCTCAGTCGCCTGGTTCGTTCCCTTTTCCAGTCTCCCTGCTCGTCGTCTCCTTTCCCCTGATGGTTTGGAGTGTGTAGCTGGAGACGAATAATTAGGCTGACCAACGCTTGCAGTTTCTCTGCACTTCACATGCGTTTTGAGAGCGAAGACAAAGCTGGGAATGCTGTCTTTTTGGCTCTCTCACTGTTTCTCTGTTTTTAGTCCCCTCTCTGTTTTCGTTCGTGCTCCCTGTTTTTCCTTTCGGTTCCCTCTCCGAGGCCTTTCTCTGGCTTTTATAAAGCCAGAGAAGGTCTTGTGTCCCTGCCTCCAGCAATGGCGGGCATCGTGGAGGCGAGAGATCGTGGGCGGCATCGTGGGTATAGTGGCCGTGATTGCTGCATTTGCCCTGTTGAACTGGTCTTCGGCAAACAGATGATGAACAGTAATATCCAAAACGGCGTCATTTGGCATGGAAAATGACAAATTATAATTTAGTCCCTGATATTTTGAAATGTATCAATAGGGTCCCTTAATCAACAAATTTTAATTTTGCCCCTTGGATTAATTTTAATTAAATCCCTGAATTTATTTAATTTATTAAATCAAAGTTTAATTAAGTCTGCAAACTTATTTATTCTCCAATTAAACTCTTGATTTCATTAATTAAACTAATTAAAATTTTAATTAAATTCTCAAACTTATTAATTCTTTAATTTCTGACCAATTAACTCTTAAATTTGATAATTTCATCTCTGAAATTTGAATTTGTGTTGTCTTACCCTCATTTTCAACTATATATATATTTTTTATTATTTATTTAAAAATTAGGTTATGATAAGAAATATAATACATATGACGAAATTAAGTCCAAAGGAATAACTTTTAAAGTTAGATCAAGCACCCTAGAGTGCTGATGATATAAAGGAGGTAAACCAAACAAGGTGGCATCTAAAGCAGACTTTACTTCGAATGACAATCAAGCTGGACAAATATTATGTAATAACCCTTTATTCAATTATTGATTTATTGTTTTATTTACTTTACATTTATAAGTAAACATTTAGTATGAGAAGACATTTTTAATTTTCTCTTTCTTTTTGAAGAATTTTTATTTCATTAATTTATTCGGACAAGTTGTTGCAAGCACCTAGATGAATGTATCTTTTCATTTATTTTCTTTTGTTCCTTGAATTGGATTTCAAAGTATTTTAAAACCAAGGATATAAAATAAAACAAGAAAAATGAGATTTTTTTTTTTATTTAGTCGTTCGTAATTTATACTCCTGCGGACAATGGAATACAATTTATTCTTAATTTGAATTTTTTTTTTTTGTGACTAAACTTAGGAGGAATCCTAAGATGTCTGTGTACTTCTATAAAGGATGGATCAAGTCATAATTTAGTTAAAAGTTGTCGATTTGAAAAGTAACTTAGATAACCGGTAAAAATATAATTTAATTTTAAAAAATATTTAAAATAATTTTTATTTTTTAAATATTAAAATATAACATATTAAACCGACCCGAGCTTTTTAGTTTAACCCTTAAAACTCGCTATCCAAGTTATGGACTCCTCGAGGTATAATAACTTTGTTATTTATACTTTTTTTGCCTCAATGTGACCTAATCTATTTGATGAATCTAAAGACTATGAAATAACCGGTAAAAATATGGATTGGTTTAAAAAAAAATTCAATATGATATTTTTTTTTAATATTGAGACAACAATATTTTAAGCGTTGCGGCTTAACCCACTAAATCCGCAACCCGAGTTATAAACTTCACTAAATTTAATAATTTTGTTTTTTGAAACTAAATTTTACTTAATTTTATGATAATAAAATTAAATGGTTATAAAATTAAGAACCAATCAAATAACAATTTATTTGTTTGAAAATATAATAACCTTATAAAAAAACAAACCAAAATAAATTATAAAGAATAATTATTATTGAGTAATGAAATTTAAATTAAAAAAGAAAAAAAAAGGACCTGCTTGTGTTATTTACATTAACAGTGCAAGTACGTGATTTTCCCTTAATTCTTAATGTTATTGTTAGTAACTGTAGCCGGAATAACAATAGTAAAATAAGAAAAGAAAGGTGTCAACGATAATAAAAACAAATTATTTAAAGAAACAGAGGCAATAAACTATATAAAAAAATTTAAAAATATCAATGATTCTTTATATTATTTTTTTATGATATACATCGATTTCGATATAAATGATTTATTTAAAATCTAATTGAAAATAAATTTAGTTATAATATATAAAATCTAGTCCAAAAAATATTTTATCAAATTTAGAAATCTTAACAATAACCACTAAAACCAAAATAATTATATCAAAAAATTAAAAAAAAGAGCTAAAATATTTTTTCAACATAGATAAAATATATAATAATTTATTTTATTTTTCATGATATTTTGGTTTTGAAATGGATGACCCCAAATCCAGCCCTAAACCTAATAAACCTATTTTTGGAAGAATGAAAAAGAAGGATTATTTTGTTATTGATTTTTTAGATCAAAAAATTGAAATTTATGTTCGTTAAAATTATCCAGTAATTAAAGATAAAAAATAAAAAATAAACTTCAAATATCAATACCTTGAACTCCCGAAACAAATTAGAACACATTAAAATGATTTAAAAACATCATAAAATATATCAATTTGAAGTAAAAATAATAAAAGAAAATTTAATTTTTTTAAAAGCTCTTGAAATGTAAAAATAAATAAAATTTTACAAAACTAAATTAAAAAACATGTAAAAACTATACACAAACTTTTTTCAAATTTAATTTTTTAATGAAATCATACTATCAAATATAATATCTTATTATATTTGTTTTATTGTAAATACAAAAACATGTGAAAAACAAGCGCAGCCTCGTAACCCAAAAAACACAAAATACCTCCTCAGATAACAAAACTAGGGTTTTATAGCTCTTTACAGCCTCTATATAACTTATTGACAACTCTGTTTCTCTCCATTAGCAGGCTCCACGTCTCCAAAAACCCTGTTTTCATCGCAAATCCTTTCAAAACCTTTTCTTTTAACAAAATTCTCTATGAATAATGCCTCCTAGGCATCACTTGTTACCATTCACTGAAGTAGAAAGCTCCAATGCTCGTGCTAAAAAATCCTGCCGTTCAGTGTTGCAGTTTAGCCTCTTGTACCTTTTTCCATGGCTTATCTGTGTCAAATCAACGACTACATCTCTCATTTTTTAAAAATTTCTCATTTTTTTCATCTGGGTATGTGTTTTTTTGCTGCCTCTCTGTACCCCTAGCTTGTTTTTTTGAGAACTATGGTGGAAATTAAGCTAGTCACTGGGGCAAGGATTGAGTCTTTTTTGGTGGTGTTCACGTGGGGCTTATGCCCTTTGTGTCAATGGTTTTGCCTCAAAAAAATCCCTCCAAATTCATCAAGTTTTGATTGTTTTATGTTATTGAATTTGTTGGCGATTATTAGATTGGATTTATCGCTATTCTGAGAGAAATCAATGAAGCAAAGAGATAAATCAAGTTTTGATTGGATTCATCAAGTTTTCGTTTTATTGATCGATCTTAGGTTCTGTTTGCTCTGTGATTAAAGTTATGCTTTTTTCCATAAATTTTTGGCAATGATGATTAATAGACAGCTTTAATGCCAGTTCTGCTACTGAAAATTCTTGATTGATAGAGCTGTTATAACTCTGATCCATTTAATTTATAGATACAAAATAGTTTGAATAGCTTATTACATTGCATCCATTCATGAATTCCTTGTATATCTATTTTTAATGTTAAGTAATATGTAGGAGGTTTAAGGTTTTTGAGAGTTGGCTATGGTAATTTTTGGTTTGAGCAAAATTGTAATGTAAGATTGCCTATGATGATATAATCCAATTTGTTGAAGGTGTAGTGGAGCCATGTCCCTGTTTATCAGGGAGAACCTACTTGGTGGAAGCTACATTACGATGATATTAATGGATTTAACTGAGGTAATTTGATTTTGAAATTTATGTAGTGTTTGATATGCTGTAAAAATGGATTGGACGGTATAATCTTTTTGTGAAGTTTTTTGGAGTATTTATTTTTTGTTCTATCAAGGCCATTCCAGTGAAGAAATATTTGTTTATTAAAAGGAGTAGAACAACATCGTTAAATTTTCTAAAAAAAAAAAAAAACTTAGGTTATCTGTGTTAATAAAAATTAAAAATAATTATTATCATAATTTTTAAATTTAAATAATAATTCACTCAAGGCAAAGTTTGAGTCATAAATCATATGTTAATCATTAATTTGGGTTAATATAAAAATAAAAATAATTATTTTCATAGCTTAAAACTTAATATAAGTGATGACCTAAGGCGAGATGTGTTAGGAAGATTAACTAGGATTAATTTAATTAATACATGATTAAAAATAATTATTATAATTGTTTTAAAATCTAATCTAGGTCTAGCCTAGTCATGAGACAAGATGGTCAATTTAAATTGATATAAAATAAAAATAAATTAAACCAATCTTGTTATCAAAAAAAAATTAAAATTTTTTTAATTGTGTTTTATCTCGGGTTGACTTGATTATAAGTTAATTTTAATTTTTGATTGAATCAAGTTTTCTAATTTGTTTTTACTCATTTCTTGTCTAATTTTAATAAACATAAAAATAATTTGATTTTTTTTTTTTTATCTTTGTTATTCAAATTGAGTTTTAACTACATTTTTTACACCTTGTAAGTGGAATTAGGGTCTGAAAAACTCAACATTGTGTGTTGTCATCAGCTTCATCTCCTTCATAACCCACCAGATCGGAGTTAAATAATAGCATTACATCATTTATTAATTTCTCAAAATGTTTATGTGCTTTTTTGTCGTTCTTGTGAATGAAGTTGCAATGTGTAGAAATTGAAGTCCAAATGACCATTCAGCAATTAATGGAAATTCTAATATATTAGAAATTCAAGTCCTTCGAAAATTATGGCTCCATTACTATTCATCTAGAATTAATGGTGAACTTGTGAGCCGTCATTCTATGATCTCTATATTGAAGATGTTAGCATTTCCCAAGTGCCAAAATTGAATTTTTCGATCATTGTACTCGTGAAAAGCAAGGTGAAATATATTGATAAATAAAGCCAACGTTACAGTTGATGCCATCAAGAAGATGACGAGAAGATAGTTTATAACACGAGCTAAATGAGAATCAATAATCTTCTGCAATATCAGACTCTTTTAAAGTCTGCTGTGAAGTGTTTATTTTCAGTATTTTATGAGGGTGCGGAATTGAACTATGAATGCCTGGCACGCAAAGAAGAAGAAGGCTACACCAATGAAACAAGTCGTGATTGCAAGCCATAATGATGGAGCTAGCACTGCATAACTTCCTGTGATGAATGCGATGACCATTGCTGGGATGGCACATATGGTTAAAGTAGATGTCCTATAAGAGAAGGTTTCTTTTATATCGTCTTCCACTTGACCTCTTTTTCCAAGCAGTGCCCTAGAAAAGTGCATGAAGAGAGCAGAAGTTGAGAGAACCATTGCTACTGCATCTGATATAACAAAGACTGCAAAAGCAGTATTTTTAAGAAGAACTGGAGTGCCTTTTTCGTTCTTGTAACCGCCAGGCATCGTGAAAGCAGCTGCAAATGTTACTGTTGCTACGAGTGCCGCTACAACTATAAGAGCGTCCATTCCACTGTCGGTAATAAAGAAGTCGTCTAGTGTCAGCATAGCTATGGGCCGTTGAAGCAGTCCACTCCGTACATCTTTCAATGATTCCAAAATCTCTTTCTGCAACAAGTTTCGGCAATGAAATTAAACGAATCTTTCTTTTCCTTTATCATCTGTAGACTCTCAACCTTTGTTTGATATCATAACCAGCGAGTTTGAAATCAAGTAATTTTGTTTCTTTTAGCTAGCAACAATATATAATGCTTTTGTTGCTACGAGAGGGCTGTTTGTTTTTTAATTTTAAACTGTTTTTAGGTATGATTTAAAAGTGTCTCGCTGGAAAAAAAAAATCAAATGAAACTTTTTAGTATTTTTTTAATGTTAAAAATTAAAAAATTATTTTAATATATTTTCAAAACAAAAATAATTTTTAAAAATATTTTATACCATAATATCAAACACATCTTAAAACAAACAAATAAAGAAACCAACATCAGTCTAGGGACAAAGCAAATAGTGTTAATCAATTATAAGTGTTGATGTTGAAGGTATAATTTTGTTATATTGACAAAAGGATTTCTATTCTATTTTTATTTTATTTTTTAAAAAAAAAGAGAATAACGAAGTGAATTTATGTTTGATTGATGTGATTTATTAAAGGTGCATACGTATTTATTGTTAGAGTTGAAGTTTTTTTTTCTTTAACAAGATTGAATGAATATTATAAATTCTCTTGATGCGTCCTTTGATAGTTATGAAAATAATCTTACATCATTCCTCTGACAATTTAAATTTAATTTTTTTTGGTAAGTTAGCGAGCTTTTTCAAATGCAAAGACTTTTTCGCGTGTACGAGTGCGACTCGTTAAAAAATCAAATAGAGGGAATTACCTTTTCTTCAGGAAAATTTCGTTCCAAGATGTCATCAATGCTGAGGTTTTGCTTGTTAAGGCCACACATCTTCTTGTACACATGTCTACAATCACTACTCAGAAACTTCTGGGGATAACTGCCGAAAGCAGCAAATAGATGCAATGGTGTGTTTCCATTGTTATCCTTCTCGTATATAAGTTTGTCAAATTTAGGAATCAATCGAGGGAAAGACATAGCTGTAAGTGCTCCTTTTAGAGTTAAGGCAGCATAGTGAAGGACATTCCGACCTCCGCTATCCACTAGTTCACAACAAGCTGGACAAGTGTTCATAATCGCTCCCACTGCTGCCACATTGCCTCGAACGACGGCCAAGTGAAGGGCTGTTCTCTTCTCTGAATCAACAATGTAGGCTGCGGACACATCATGTTCTAGTAATACTTTTACTGTTAGAGAACCTGGCAATAAAGTAGGGAAAAAGGCAGCGTAGTGAAGTGGTGACCACCCGTCATCGTCGGTTCTTCTCGTCAAACTCGCGTCGCTTTTTAATATCTTTCTTGCTGTCTCTGCAATAAACCATAAAAAAAATATGGTACATATTAGGTAATATATGAATAATATTATGGTTAATGCGTAATCTACGCTACTAATTTAGTGATAAGTTAATATTTAATTTGGCATTTTTCTCTCTTTAATTGTATTATAAATGCCCTTTCTTGCTTTCTACGTTCTTGGGTTCTTATAGTCGCTATTCAATATTGTTTATGCATCATTTTTTTAATATCTTTCTACGTTTTTTTTTGTTCAATAATAATATGGAAATGATTCGCCCACACATACATGTCATATAGATTCCTTACATACAAACGTATATAAGAACAATTTGGTCCTAAAATCTTATATATAATCATGCAAATAAGTCCTTAATTAAATAGACTAGGAAATTCATTGTCTTCTTAATATGTATTTTCTTTACCTTGTATATATCTTCCAAAGAATTATGTAAGTAATAAATACAATTTAACCTTTAATTTAACAAACATAAAATGAATATTTTTGTTTTTTTACCCCTTTATTAACTTCTATATATATCAAATATTAAATGTGATAGAGTAAACGAAGAATTTGACAAATGAACAATAAATGAAAAGAACAATATCCTAAAGGTTAAAATAAGATTTTTTTTAAGAAACATAAAATAAATGAGTACAATAAAATGGCAAACAGATAAGAAATAATTTAAGATAAGAACACACTTCTCACAGTTATGGTTTCCGATAATAATTTATGAATTCAAGGATTTACAGTTCAGAATAAAATCTTACCATGATCACCATGCATGGCTGCCGCGTGTAGTGCGGTTCTGCCATGAGAACCACAATATTCCACTGACTTGCAATTACTCAAGATTTCGTCGATCACTTTTTTTCTATTTTCTTCATGTCTTTTAAACATCCAATTAAACCTTACATTGGCAGCAATATAATCATAATTAGATATATGTGATTTTTATTAACATTTTAAGTCCAATAAATACTTATGTAGCAAGATTTTAAGTCCAATAAAACAGAATTAAAAACCATTAAATTTTGCTATTTTTTATTGTTCTTAAAAAACAATTAGGGAGATAAGTGAACTTATTCATATTGAATTAATATGTCTCGAGTTCAAGAACATACATAGCATAAAAAAATAACCAGGTAAAATCCTATTATTATAGAAGCATTGCTTTTCTAATATCTCTTATGATAATTTTAAAAACAGATTTACTTAAACATTATAAAGCTGAACAAATTAAAATTAATCATGCAACAATTACATTTATATAATCTTAAAACGATAGTATTCTAGATTGATAAATAGATTAGTAAAAAATTGATTAATCTAGTATATATTAAAAGAAAAAAAAAAGATGTTGGTCACATATAGTATCGAATCGGTATCAAACTCTGTTTGAGACTAAAAAAATGTTCACAAACCTCATATTGGCAGCAATATAAAGTGGAGATTCTCCATGAACATTGGCGGAATATGAAAACTCAGGGTCCTCTTTTGTCAATATTTCCACCACTTGGGCTTGGATATTTCGAGCTGCCACATGCAACGCTGTATCTTGCTCTTCATTGGTCATCCTCAACATCTTTTTTGCTTCTGTTACTCCGCTCTCTGGATCAGTAGGTCGAGCTTCTGCGCGGTCAATGAGGACTTCCACTGCATTGGAACGCCCATATCTTGCCGCAAAATGGAGTGGGGTTTCGCCTTTAGTATTGGCTTGCAATAGCAGTTGTGGACACATATCAATAATTTGGCCAACAAAATCAGTGGATCTCCATCCTCTACGTTGGTTTTCGAAGTAAACATGAAGAATTGTGTTTTTTTGTGGAGTCAATAGCTCAATGAGAGAAGTTGGAAGACGATCCTTAAATGGGTTGATGTTGCCTGCTTCTGCAGCTTCGTACAATTTTGTTTCCATGTAAGTGATGCTATTCATTTGTTGATCAAAGGAATTCATCTTGTATGACTGTTTGTTTGTTGAAAATGGTTGTTGATAGAAGTAACTATTTTGGCTATTTCCATTTACTAGCTAGGCTTGTAAGCCTATTTATACCAATTCATCAATATGAATAAATAAATAAATAAAGCAGAGGAAGCTGTCTGAGTTCTGTGAGAGATTAGAATAAAAATGATTCTAGAAGTTTCACAAACAATTTAAATATCTCTGCTCCACTTGCATCTTTTCTGTCTTCACTCGTTTTTCTTATGGTTAGAGCTGGACCATAATCTTCTTATCTTCAAGTCTTAAGATGTGTGAAGCATGTTTTTTTAAATTTCAATTTTTTTTAAAGTTTGAAATTAAATTATATTTAATGTTTTTAAATCATTTTAACATGCTGATATATTATTTTAATTATTTTTTTAAAAATTACTTTTCAAACTTTACTGTGTTTGTTTGCTATTTAAAAAGTTGGTCAATAAAAAATATTTTCCAGTCAAAGAAAAAATTAACTTAATTTTCAAGAAAGATTTTCTTTTTAAAAACCATTCGTACTGCAATACCAAACATAAAAATGAATTCATCTAAATAACTTAATAATCTTTTTTATTTGAAATCAAGTTATTTTATTGATTTTGTTAAGTTTTTCATCTACGATAATAAATTATGCATATCAATCGCATGTAACTACTTTATAAAAACATATTATTCAATAAAAAAAACAAAAAGCAGTACAATTGAATGAAAAAAATACAATTAATTAAAATTTAAATAATCTGATAATTAAATAGAAAAAAATAATGGATATCTATGATATTTTACCCTAAATATTTTGCAGAAAACGATCCTAGAATCCTTTGATGATGTTGGCAGGGGACCATTTGGTCCGGCGCTTTGTTTTGAGAAAAGAGAAGGAGGAAAACAAAGAGGAAGAGGATGATTTAAGTAAAGCAAGAAAGTCTCATCTAGTAGTTACAACATTGATAGCAACATTAATATTTGTAGCACCATTCATCCTACCTGGCAGTTACAAGAGTGATGGAGGCATTGCAATTCTAGCTAAAAAAAGCTATTTTTATAGTATTTGTCATATTAGATGCAATGTCAATGATGCTCTCTATTTCTGTTGTATCTAATTATTCATTTTTTTGACGGTGTTGATTCAAGATTTGGAAATGAATAAGGGTGAAGAAATGAATTTGAAAACCACTCTAAGATTATTTGCGGTTGCAATGTTGTTAACCATAATTGGCATGGGGACAATGATTATCGCATTCGCACATACGCAGTTCTAGTACCTTCAGTAGGGCTTGTTTTCAACATTAGTTGTCTCATTGGTTTGATCTTCTTCTTCCTTCTGTATTTAGTCTTAGGCTCATTTACAAGGATATAGACACAACTACTAGTTGGGACAGATACATTTATTTTCCAAGTACAATTTGCTTGGATGGTTTGTTTATTAATCAAGTTTGTACTTGTAAAGTATTTGTTTTTGTGTTTAGAAAGTATTATTGAATTTTTTTTTAAAAAATTAATTAACTTTTTTATAATTTTAAATTGTTTTAATATATTAATATTAAAAATAAATTCTTACAAAAAAAAAATATCATAATATATTTTTAAATAAAAAAATATTTTAAAAAACACTTTACAATAATCTCAAAATATTGTAAGAAAACTACTATGAAAAGTGGGATATGCCAAGTTTCATTTTTATGGTGTGATTGAGATTACGGTAGCGGTGAAAGTTTAAAGTGATTTATTTAAAAATGTATCAAAATAATTTTTTTTTATTTTTTAAAATTATTTTTAACATCAACCATCAAAACGATCTAAAAATATTTAAAAAATTATTTTTAATTAATTGTTTTTTTTAAAAAAACACGATTCAGACCGCATCTCGAACAACATCCTTCATTGGCTGTTTTGTGCCCGCTAGTTAGCTTGTTTCATGCAAGTTGACAAATCATATTTTTCATCAAAATAAATCTTTGATATTTTAATTTTACATTTTAAACCCTATAAAATTAAATTAAAAAGTCAATTGGTCAAAATTGAGTTACAACATGTAAGAATTTCACCTTAGTCTTTGATTATATTATACAGTAGTGGTGAAATTATATAATATTAAAATCATTTTCTATCAAATGTGTTAATATAAGGTGTTGACAAAGCATTTTTATTTAAAACAGAAGCTATATCAAGATTCACTACAAGATTTAACAGTTTTACCGACGGAATTTTTCCGTCGGCGTAAGACACATATTCCATCGGTAATTAATTTACCAACGAAATCACCGACGGAAAATTTCTGTCGGTGAATTTTTTGTCGGTAATTTTTTGTCCGTTGGTAATAATATTACCGACGGATTTACTGGCGGAACAGACGCGTCGGTAAATCCGTCGGTAATGATTTAAAAACATTTAAAAAAAATCGTTTTATAAAATTATAAAATAATTAAATTAACATAAATCAAAATTATATACTCAAAATGCTTGGAAAAAAAAAGAAGAAAATCAACTCAAATAAATTTGCAACAAATAAATAAAACAAAAAAATTAATTCAACTAAAAAAATTCATATGAAAAAAATGAAGTTGCAATTGCTAAAAATTTAAGAATCCTATAAATAAATCAATTAAAAATTGATCTCATATGAAAAAAAAAATCTCACAACAACATTTATACAATTATTATGAACAAAATCAATTAAAATTAAATAAAAAACAAATATAGTGAAAAAAATCATGAAAAAATAAGAAAAAAGAAAAATCTTACCTTAATATACTTGCAAGTGAAGCTAAGGAAAACAAAATTCGTAAAGCATGTTGTAACCCATTTTTGGGTCCCCATAAAAAATAAAATAAATAGCCAAAAGAGTTTAGAAAAAATAACAGGAGGCAGAAGCGCTCAGGAAACAGTCAGAAAATTGGTCAAGGAATTTAAAAATACAAGGATTGAATTTTTTACAGTATATTCTTGAAGGATGAAAGCCCTATTGAGAAGGAAAATTTGAATTTTGAGGAGAAAAACCCAAATTTGGATGTTTATGGACTTAATTGGATTTTTATTTGAATTTATAGAAGATTTGATTGCAAGAAAAATTGATTTTTAAGTCAATTTGGGCTTTAATTTGAAGAAATTTAAGTTCTGGGGCCAAAATATATTTTTTAGGAATTTATTGGGTCAAATCAGGGGCTTAATTGCATAAATATTGAAGTTTAATGGCCAATTAAGGACTTAATTATGAAAATCCGAAACCAGGGACCAATTTGGAGAAGACGCAAAGATAGAGGGGGCTGTTTGGAATTGTTTCAGGGGCTTAATTGAAAAAATTGGAAGTTTATTGATCAATTAGGGGGCTTAATTGTAAAAATCATAGGTCAAGGACCAAAGTGAAAAACGCGGCCAACTATAGGGGTAGGGACTAAATTTGGCAGGGACGCAATTGACTTTTATTCTTGATTGAAGGACTCGATTGAAGGACTTAATAGAACAAATGACAAATTAGGGACTGATTCAAAACAAAGTTTCTGGCGCCTTTATTTTAAAATGAAACGGCGCGTTTTATCCAAAACGACGCCGTTTCATGCATAAATAAATTAAAAAAAAGAAGAAAAAGAGACCAAACGGTGCAGTTTTGAACGGCACTGTTCACTTTCTTCTTCCCCCCGAACATTACAGCGGGGAAGAAGGAAAAGTTTGCATTTTTTTTTTATTTCTTTGCAGGTCCCTCTTGCCACCGACCGAGGCCCTACGCCGGTGGGCCACCGACAGAAGACCATGGCCGACCACCCGCCGCGTCGCCGAAGCCGAGGGAGGCCCGCCCGGACAGCCGCTCCTCGACCCGCTCCTGGGCTCCACGTTGAGGCCACGCCCACGGGTTCTATAAATAACGCCCAACCCAGCACACCGAGGGGGACGAAAAAAAAACAGAACAAAAGAAGAAACCGAAGGGAGGAGAGAGAGAGGAGACCGAATAGAGAGAGAGAACAAACGGGACCAGGGAAAAGAGAAAAGAATAAACCGAAAACAAAAGAAAATAAAACAGAAAACAAAGAGAATTGAAGGAAGAGAGATAAAGACCGAAAACAAAAAAAGAAGAGGGGAAGAGGAAAAAATCTTTTCTCTCCGCCGCTTGGGAACAGCCACAACGCCGCCGTCCGCGAAGCCACGCCACCGCAGCACCGCCTCCTCCACGCCAGGTAACCTCTTCTTCCCCCTTTTCGTTAGTTTTTTTATTTGCTTTCCGTGCATGCAGAACGTTCGTTCTGCATGCAGGGGGGGAAATAATTCCCCCCCCTGATGATGCGTAGATGGGCCAGGCGGATCCTGGCCCAGCATTTTTTTTTTGGGCCAGACTGAGTCTGGCCCGACCTTGTGTTTGACGGGCCAGACCAGGTCTGGCCCATACCAAGCTCTCTGGGCCAAGTCCGGCCCAAATATATTTTTTTTTGGGCCGATATCGACCCAATCCATTCTGGGCCGAAATCGACCCCATTCTTGCTGGGCTGAGTCCGGCCCGTTTATTTGGGCCGGCCCAACCCGAATTGTTTTTATATTATATATATTATAATATGTTATAATATATGTGTGTATATATGTATATATATATATAAAATATAATAATAATAAAAAAATATTTTGAAAAATCTTAAAAAATATTGTTGATTTTTATGCATATTTTTATCAAAGTGGTTTAATGTTGGTTTGTATTTTTATACCATAAGGATACAAAACCAGTGTTAAAAATACCCGGTTTTCGTCAAAATATCAAAGATTTTCAGAATAAAAAATGTTTTTGCTTTCAAAATTTTTTCTAAAAATTCCCTAAAAATGTTGTTGATTTTTCTGCATATTTTTATCAAAGTGGATTAATATTGGGTTGTATTTTAATACCGTAAGGATACAAGCTCAGTATTTAAAATACCCGATTTTCGTCAAAGCATAAAAAAAAATATTTTTTAAAAATTGTTTTTGTTTTAAAATACGGCCTAGTCTCTCCAATATATATATATATAAATATTATAACATCATATTTTCACACAACAAAGAAAATTTTCAAAACAATATATGTATTAGCATGCATTTTGGCTTTAATAACCAGTTTATTCAAGCCATGAGAACTAGGCCAATATTTCAAAAAATTCTAAAAAATCTTTTTGTTTTATTTTAGTATTTGGGATTACGAATTTATACGTAAAACGTATTCCTAAATATTATTAATAAAGTTTTGGGTATAGACGTTATAACATTTAGGATTTTACCCGATAAGATAAAAGACCTTCTTATAGAGGAGGATTTTTCTTGAACCATAGACAGACCAACGACTAGAAGTACAATAACACTTTAGTTTTTATCAGACAATAAAACAATGCAGCTTACCTTAGGTAGGGCGTATTTGGGGTGCTAATACCTTCCTTTTACGCAACCAGTCTCCGTACCCGATCTCTGAGACCAGTTAGGGTTCCTAGTGACCAAAATACTAGGTGGCGACTCCAAAGAACCAAATCAAATAAAAATAATAATAAAAAAAATTTCGCCAGTCGAACCCGCGATAGGATTGTATTTTTTTTTGGGGTGCGACAAAGCATATTAATTAAAAAAAACTAAGAGGATAAAAGAAGAAAGAAGAAGAAGACATACCCGAGCATGGAGGAAAAGAGAAGGAGATGAGGAGAGAAAAGAAGAGAAAGAAATAGATATTGATGTTTTTTACATATAGTGAAGAAGAAGAAGAAGAAGAAGAAGAAGAAGAAGTAAAAGTAGTAGAAGAAGAAAAAGAAATAATGAGTTTGTCTCTTATGAAATAAGCAGATTCAGGTTTTTTATTGGGGCGCGTTACCGACGGATTTACTGACGGATAATTGAATATTAATATTTTTTAATTATTCTGTCGATAATTCCATCGGTAATATTTAATTTAAATTTTCAATTTCGTAAAAAGTTTTCAGAAACCGCCAAAAATTACTGATGATTTTTCAATCCGTCGGTGATTCTGTATGTAATATTTAAATGAAAATTTTAAATCAATTGAATTTTTTCAGAAAACCGCCAAAACACACCGACGAATTTTCAATCCGTCGGTGACTTTGTCCGTAAAGTAAAACAATTAACAGTGCAATTGGAAGATGAACAATTCTGGAGTTCTCTGGAAAATACCGACGGAAAATTCCATCGGTAATTCCCTTTGTAATTGACATGATGAACATTGTTCACAGTTTACCAACGGATTTCCCGACGGAATATTAATCCGTCGGTAAAAAATGACACGTCGTTATTTTTTTTTGCTTTGTTTTAATTTTTTTTTCCCACGGTAATTCCCTCGGTATATACCGAGGGAATATTTGCGTCGGTAAAATCCCTCAGAAATTGACCGACGGAAATATTCCCTCGGTATTTCCGTTTGTATTTATTGATTTTCTGGTAGTGATTTGATTCTTAGTTTAAATATTTTTTAAAAAAGTTAAACAATCATCTCCTTAACTAATTTAATTTCGAATTAAAATCCGATTAAACTCTAAATCAATCTGCTTTACTCAATCAAGTGTGGAAACCATGATTTATACTACCACTTAAAAGTATGGACCTCCCTCAAACAAACTGAGACAGGATTGCATCAGAATTAAACTTGGGCTCAATGGACAATACTGCATAGGGGACGGGACGGGACAAAAAGTATTTCGTGAGCATTTAATTTTTTTTAAAAAATACATTAATATAATGTTTTTTTATAAAAACATAAAAAATATTAAAAAAAAAAAAAAACCTCAAATTCTACCTGAAAGTCTTCGTTTCCGCGGATGACACGTTAAACTTGAGCTCTGTCGACAAAAATGCAGAGGGAACGGGACAGCAGTGAAAGGAAAAAGAAAAGGACCAGACCTGTGTTCTTTGTCTTTGCTGTTATTTTTGTCCAAGTGCATTCATACTTTCCACCGTGTGAACATGTGACAAAGGCTACGAGACAAGATAAAATTGGATGATCTATTAAGTTGGATGATTAATTACAATAAATTCAGAGGCAAATCAGCCAGGTATATTCTTAAATTCAAAGTGGCAGAAAAATCCGAACCAAATAAAATGCCACCCAGAACAAAATAGACAACCGTCGTATAAGGTGGTGACAGTGTAGACTAGCAAGAAGGGGTGGTTGAAATTTCCTTTCTCTTGGCGTTGGGACAAATTTTATTCTTTTTCTTGTATCAACTTGTCTTGGAATTTGTATCCTCTGGCTCAGAGTTATGCAATAAGATCTGATTTTATGGTTGCTGAAGGTGCGTGCTTAAAACGCTAGAATTTGTTTTTCTCTCAAAATCTGATCTTTTTTCTTTTTTCTTTTTTTGGAGGTGGATGGAGGCTAGTGTCTGATACCTCAGCTCTTTAACTCAGCTCAAGGTCCTTCCTTTGACCAAGTCCAAGAGAGGTTTGTTGGGACCCTTAAAACTGGATTCATCAATACTCATCTTTATGAGTCTTTTCTGTCCTCTTTCTTCTTATGGTTAAAGCTAGACAACAATCTCCTTATCTTCAAGTCTTCAAGCCACATTGTCCCTGATAATTCAAAACCACGGGAAAGAGATTCATGCCAAGTTGGGTGCAGTTTTGTCTAGTAACTGGTTGCTTGAGCCAGCTACGTTACAGTAACTAACGGTAATCGGGGTTATCAAATAATGTGTCCCTGATAATTTAAAATCACCTAGTAGGTAGTGATAAGAGTTTAAAATCAAGGGATTTACTTTCTCTATGGTCTCAGGTTCGAACCCTGTAGTTGGTAATATGATGGTCACTGGAAACTTACATTGTCGTTAATTTCAGAATTTGTTGGATTAGTCGAGATGCATGCAAACTGACCCGAATACACATCTTAATAAATAATAATAATAATAATAATGTGTACTCGGAAGGACATATTTCTCTGCTCCTCAAAACATTAGGAATTGATTTTTTGACCATCAATACATTTTTACTCCGACTTCAAATTAGTAACTACACCAAATTACGAAAAATATTCAGTGATTGTATAGATGATTGAAGAAGAACAAATAAAATTCTATTTCTTTCAAGGACAAAGCAAAAATTTGTTGTTATCGGTTCCATTTTGTAAAGCAGAACTTTGTAGCAGGGCAAAAGACATTTTAAGCACACAATGGCATTTTAAGAGATGGCAGTTGAGGACCTGAGGTGGTTCCAAGCTCAAAGAAACCATCCCAGATCCATATGTGGTCTGTTGAGGAAAGAAAGGGCGAGAATAATTGCATGATGATCTACAATGAGTGCAAAAATTGAGGTTTTCAGTGCCACATCTTATTTGATTTTTATATATTTATTTAGCCTTTTTTCTTCGTGTATTGCAGAAGTTCTTGAACATGAACATACTCAGTACCACAATCTCCTTGTCTTCCTCGAGGTCAATTTCTCTTCCCCACTTGCATCTTTTCTGTCTTCACTCGTTTTTCTTCTGGTTAGAGCTGTACCACAATCTCCTTATCTTCAAGTCCAAGATGTTTTTCAAATTTTTATTTTTTTTATTTTGAAATTAAATGATATTTTGGTGTGCCCCCACAATTAAAAACTAAGCTTCTTTTTTTAAAAAAACCAAACACTATAATTCGTGTTTCTGCTCAAAACGTAAAAAAAAAAATTGATTTTAAATTAATTTTTTAAATATTTTTAAATAATATATATTAAAAATCATTTTTAAATAAAAAATATTTAAAAAAAAAAAAAACAATATCTAACACGCTTGTAGCAGACCACAGAAATCAGCAGCTTGTGATCAGTTGAGGAGTGGAACCTCTTACCTTCATTTGTTTAGATTTCATTTAGTGAGTTTCTCTAAGCTACAAAATAGTATGACGACCTATATGGATCCTGTCTTGTTCAAAGCTGCAGAAGCAGGCGATATCGATCGCTTTGAGAATGATCAAACCTGCCTTGATCAGTTATCGACTCCAGACGAGAACACCATTCTTCATTCTACAGTAACTAACGGTAATCGGAGTTATCAAATAATATGTACTTGTAATCATACAGTAGGTAGCCTATTAGTAGTAGTTTAGCATTAAAATATTTGTTTCTTTTATATTTTAAATTCGAATAATGTGGCTGTGGTTATTTATATTATGAGTATTTTTTTTTTACTAAATTTTTTAAGTAGCTTGAATTGTTTTGGTTTTGTTTATTTTTATATTTTAAAAATTAATTTTTTTATATTATATATTTTAAATTATTTTAATATATTAATATTAAAAATAATTTTTTTTAAAATAAAAAAAATTAATTTTAATATTTTTATTAAAAAAAAATATTATTTAACATAAACATACCCATTATGATTGTCCTTGTTTTACTTCAAGTCAATTTCTCATTGTGATTGTCCTAGCTTGTCTTCGAGGGTGTTTGGAAGTGTGGTAGCGGTTGCTTTTCATGTCGAAAAGCATGTAAATAATATTTTTTTATTTTTTAAAAATCATTTTTGATATCAGCACATCAAAACGATACAAAAAGTACAAACCAAACTTAATTTTAGTAAAAAAAAAAATTTGAAAATTTGCAAAAATCAAGCTGCACCGTCGAAGTCAATTTCTCTGCCCCACTTGCATCTTTTCTGCCGTCACTCCTTTTTTTTTTTTTTTTTTTTTTTTATGGTTAGAGCTGGACCACAATCTAATTATATTCAATTCTTGGATGCGTGAAACATGTTTTTTTTTAAAAGAAAATTAATTTTTTTAGTTTGAAAATAAAATTATATTTAATATTTTTAATTATTGTAATATACTAATATCAAAATTAAATTTAAAAAAAAAAATTATTTTAATAATAATAATAATATATTGTTTTTATATATATTTCTAAATAAAAAATACTTTAAAAAATAATTTTTGTTATACTTTTCAAACATGTGTTCAAAGCCAAATTATCTTTGGTAATTCTAATCATACGAAAAAAAATGTTTTTATTTTTATATATTTTTTTAAAATAAATTAAATTAATAATTTTTTAATATTTTTAAATAATTTTAATGGGTTGATTTTAAAAATATTATTTTAATATATTTTTAAATAAAAAATATTTTAAAAACATCATTAAATATAACATCATGCATGCACCAGGTAGCATCCTTTTTTCCTATGATTATATATATATATATATATATATATATATATATATATATATATATAGTGAATCTTAAAAACATGCGTGGAATTTGCATTCGATTAAGTCAAACCAATTAACAATGTGCATTTGTATTCGATTAAGTCAAACCGATTAACAATGTGAATATTATAGGAATCTTGGTTTAAAGTTTATTACAAAATATCTTTCTCATATTTTAATTTAGTTTAATTTAGTCAATGTATGGTTAAATCTTCTTTGTCATCAACTTCAAGATCTTTTAGTGAAAGGTTTCCTTTTTATGATATAAAAAAAAGAAGGCAGATAATTAATATATATTTGAGTGAGTAACGTATCAAAGACAAAACTTGACTGATTCTCTACATGGCCATGGCATCTTTTCTTTTGCCACTGTTCTCTCTCATATTAGAGGATGGCTCAACTCTTGGAAGGGTTGGTTATTATCACTAGCAGGGAGAAGAATATTGATTAAAAGTGTAATCTTTATCATTTCTCTGTATTACATGTCCATCTTCAACATTTCAAAGACAGTGGCACGCAAGATCACAGCCATGCAGTCTCAATTTTTGTGGGGTGGGAGTGTTGATAATAGGGAAATTCATCGACTTGCTTGGGATACAGTGGCAAAGAAAAAGACAGGGGTGGTTTAGGTGTTGGGAATATATCAGCAAAAAAAGAAGCTCTCCTCTTCAAGTGGATTTGGAAATTAGGAAGCAATGATAAAGCTAGTTGGGTAGATTTCATTAAGGCAAAATACAGACCTCAATTCATAAGTGGGAAGCCCACATTCAATAAAAAACTTTTAGGGATTTGGCGAGGAATCAGCTCTACTATTACTAGCTCGGATCTTGATAATTCTCTTATTCAAGCTGGTTGTAAACTTAAAATGGGTAATGGTAATCATGTTAAATTTTGGTTAGATACTTGGTTGACTGGCTTCTGCTTAGCTAACTCTTATCCAACCCTCTTCCAACTATCCTCCTCCAAATTAGGGTTTGTTAGTCAGATGGGATACTGGTTAGAGGATACTTGGTATTGGAATCTGAAATGGAGAAGACCCCTCAAAGCTAGTGAGACCTTGATGATTCAAAGATTAATGTCTGATCTTAATCTTACAGCTATTCATCGATTGAAAGAAGACAGGTTAATTTGGGAATGGGGGAAAGTCGGAGACTATACTGTAAACTCTTGTATGCTTGCCCTTGAAAGGATCATGTATGCTAGTTCTACAACTTATGTCACAAATGTATGGAAATCCATTTTCCCTAAAAAAAAAAAAAGACTTTATGGCTGGCCTTAAATGAGGGCCTTTGACAAAAGCCTTCATGGTGAAGAGGTACGTTCTAAGCCTTCAAGAGCACAGGTGTCCTTTTATGAGCAACATTCAGAAACTGTATCCCACATCCTCTTGCATTGCCTAGTGGTTTGGAAACTATAGAACAAAATTGTAGCTTGGAGAGGACTGAGCTGGGTAATGCCGTATGGCCTTGACGACCTTCAATGTCAATGGCTGGGTCTTTTGCAGGGCAACCACTGTAAGTTTGAAAGATCTGTTTGGGGGGCTTTATGTTTAGCATTGTCTAGACTATATGGAATGCTAGGAACAACTTCATATTTGAGGAACAAAAGCCAATATGGAAAGATATCCTATGGCTTTTGTTTTACTTTGTTGCAGGTTGGATCAGGAATCTCAACTCTTCCTTTTGGTATACCGCTGCTGATCTGTACAGAAATCATGAATGCATTTCAGCTTGGTCTGCTTAATTTCTGATTTAGTGTGGGTTTGTTTTTCTTGGTGATTAGTACTTAAAAGTGCATGTTTATCAATGTTTTATATCATTATTTTGTACTTGAAGTATCAATAACTCCTTAACTAAAGCATGTTTTATAATAACAAGTCTAATACTATAAGATACCTTAATATATGGTAAATGTTCATCTTAAATGCAGGCATATCACATAAATCAAAGGATTGATTGATGAATTCAACTATTGAAATTTGTGAAGATAAAGAGAGGATGAAGCTTAAAAAAGAGATGTTGGTGCAGTCCAAACTGGAACACTGTTTGGTAATTGGGTCATATCTCGAGTTCTAGATGTCCAAATGACCTCAAATGTTTACACAGATTTGGTAAGACATAGGCCTACAACTTTCATGGGAGGCTAGGATCTAACAAGGCCGTTTTCAAGTCCAAATTATAGCAACAACGGAGAAGTCTGAATCTGTCCTGCAGCCCAGATACTATTAAGTGTTCAACCCATATCTTGAGTTCTAGAAGTCCAAATGACCTCAACTTTTTTTTCCTGGAAAGCTAAGAGAATTTGCTAGAACTTTCATGATTTCATATGGTTGTAGTTCTGATGTTAGCAATGACGTTTTATTCAGACAAAAAGATAAGGATTTTCACCAAGTCAAGATGTGGCTACCCACTCAACAATTATTCATCAAATCAATAGTTTCAAATTTTGGCCTATAAAAGGAGGCATCAAAAAATTATCTCAACCTAAAAGCTTAAACGATTAGGTAAGGTCCAAAGATATGATTTATATTATTCTCTAAAACACCCTCTCAAATGAAAACCCTTTGAGCTTGAAACTTACACAAGCTCATATTACCTTGTGCTTGATTTTTATCAAATATATAGGGGTGGTGAGAGTCGAACTCGTGAGCATTTGGTCATTAAAGTTTTAATACCATGTCAAAGAACCATCTCAACCAAAAAATTTAAGTTGTTAGGTGAGGTCCCAAGATATTATTTATATTATTTTCTAACACTAAGTATGAGAATTTAAAAATGACTGTTGACTTATAGTCCACACTAGCTAATTAAGAAATGTTTATTATAATTCAAGTCAATAAAAATAACTCCACAGACTCTAAAAATCAATTTTGAGAAATTATTATGAGTCCTGAGAGTTAGTTCAACTGGTCAGATCTTGGGTTTGCTTTCTAATGGTCATGAGTTCGAGTCCCCTCAGGACCACTAGTGGCTTACATTGTTATTAACTTCAAGACTCTTAGAATTAGTCGAAGTATACATAAACTGGTCCAGACACTCACGTTAATAAAAAAAAATTGAGAAATTATTATGGTAATTATTAAAATTAACTCTATATAAATTTTCGTTTAAAAATCCTTAGTAAAAATGGAGTGAAGAATAATGTTTTTTACTGATTTTTTGTGGACAGTGTTCAGAAAAATAATTGTAAATTTTTTAATACTCTCTCACCTTAATTTTCAGCATAATTTACTCGGTTTTAAGCTTTGTGTTATTTTTTAGTCTTTTTTTCTACACAAAAGCTTAGATTCAATGAGAGATATTTGAATACAATTCCTGAGTGCGTTTGATTTTATTTAGGAGTGTATTTAAACAATATAATTTTTATTGAAATCCTAAGAAACTTATTAAAATCAACTTTTTTGTATTTAGTAGAAAGTAATAAAATCTTAAATACAAAATCATTCACAACAATAAATTTTTAGATAAATATTTTTTTAAGTATTTCTACAAGTAAATATCCTATACATGTTTTTATTTAAATACATGCTTAATATGAAAGTTGTATATTGTCTTTAATTGCAATCTTATAATGATGATATTATATTGCATGTATATAAATTATACTTCTCTATTCTCACTATTCTAGTCTGGTAACTTTGAACAACATTTTTTTCACAGGTACATTTCTATAAATTTTTGTTTGGTATTTTTCACGAGTCATTAATAACTTTGCTCAGTTTGCGATTATTCCATCAATAACATGGATCCAAGATTGTTGGAGGCAGCACGGAGAGGAGATGTCATTGAACTACAGGAGCTGCTCGGAGTAAACGATTACCTTCTAGAAAGAAGTTGTCTCCATGACTCCTCCGAGACAATCCTACATATTTCCTGCTTAGCCGGACGAACAGAATTCGTGAAGGAGCTACTGAAGAAGAAAGCAGATTTAGCTATAAGGCTCAACCCAGATGGGTTTAGCCCAATACACATAGCTTCTGCAAATGGGTTTTTGGAGATAGTGAGAGAGCTATTGATGGTTAACAGCGAGCTTGGCACGCTTAAAAGCAGTGATGGTAGAACTTCTCTTCATTGTGCTGCTATAAATGGGATGGTACATGTGATCAAGGAATTGCTCAAGTTTTGTCCTGCGAGCAAGGACATTGTGACATTCAAAGGGGAAACCGCATTTCACCTTGCTTTGATAAATAATCAGTTTGAGGCTTTCAAAGTCATGGTTGATGTGCTCCAGCCGCATAACATTAAGGAGCTTCTGAATGTGACGGACGAAGATGGCAATACTGTTTTACACCTTGCGACAGCTAAGAGGCAGACTCAGGCAAGTCCGCTTTCCCTTCTTTCTTTGCTCCTTATCTTTTGGGGTGCCATGGGATGGGCATGATCGGGTATAACTTTCTAAATTTCGAATTATATTTCTACAACTATGATTTTCTGCATAATGGTAGACATAAAACTCAACTACGAAACCAGATGGTCATTTTCCCTTCGTACTTGAATTTCCTATTTTCTTTTCATTTTGATCTGGTTTAGTTAAACCTTCAAAACAAGGAGAATTTATGTTGCTCGTAATCAGAGCCATCAAATTTTAAATTTAGGATACTGAAACACTGTTTTAAACTCACCAAATATGTGTTTTACATGTTGAAATTAATTTTGATTTTTTCATTCAAATTATCTTTTAGTTCTCCTGAGTATCTTCTAAATATATGCATATAACAGTGATAAATACAGAGTTTGTGAAGAGAATAATTTGTTCCTCTTTCTAGCACGGCATAAAATAGCCACTTTACAAAGCCCTCTTTATATCCTATAGTTTAGGACAGCTGATTGACTAATTGTATGTAAACCTATAGCTATCAAGATACAATCACATGTTCACAGGAATTCTAGTAATTCTATTATATCTCTGTAGCTAGCAGTAGAGATAAAATATGAAGATAATTACTCATAATTATCAACACTCCCTTATAAATGTCATCCATGTCTAGTTTGTTGAGACAGTCATTAAATGCTTGGTTTGTCACTGTCTTGATCAGCACATCAGCAAGCTAGTCTTGAGATCGAACATAAAGAACTTCAATTAATTTTTCTTCTGGTTTCTCCTTGATAAAATATGTATTAACCTCAATATGTTTAGTTTAATCATGCTAACGTGTTTAGTTTGATCATGTTGGAGAAAATTATGAGCAATATCACACGTTGTCTTGTTATCACAATATAACTTCATAGAGCTGACTTGCTTAGTATGTAAATCTTGCATCTAATTTCTAGTCTACAACAATTCGCATATTGCCTTAGTCATTCCTTAATTTGTATTCTGCTTCAGCACTGGATCTAGCAATTGCCTCATGTTTTTTACTTCGCTATATAACTAAATTCCCTCCTACAAATGTGAAATAGCTAGATATAGAATGTTGATCTTGAATCGACCAAAACAATTAGCATTTGTATAGTCATTAATATCCAAATTGTCTTCTTTTGTGAATAAAATTCCCTTTCCTAAAGATAACTAAGTAGTGTAAGATACGGATGACAACATTCATATATTCTTCATTTAGGGAGTGTATAAATTGACTAACCACAATCAACACATAAGCTAAATTAGTTAGAGTACATGTAAGATATATTAATCTTCCAACCAGCCTTTAATAATGTTCGTTGTTAGTAGGAACTTGATTTGAATACACCTATAGTTTCAAATTTTCTTTCACGAGAGTGTTAGTTGGACTACATGTTGTCATACCAGTTTCATTTAGAAAGTCTAAGGCATGTTTTTTTGTGACAGAAAAATATCTTTCTTTGATCTAGACATTTAAATTCTAAGAAAATACTTTAATTCACTAAGGTCTTTCATCTCAAAGTCATGGGTAAGATGCTCTTATAGTATTTTCTTTTCTTCAGGATCATTTCCAATCATTATCATATCATTAACGTACACAATAAAAGCTGTGATTTGTTTTTATTATGCTTCAAGAATACAGTGTGATCTAAGTTACTTTGCTTGTAACCAATAGACTTCATAAAACTTGTGAACCTTTCAAACCATGATCTAGGAGACTATTTCAAATTATATAGGGATTTTCTCAACCTACGAACTTGTTTATTACCTTTAGTCTACCAATTACAGCGAGGGGACAACTCCATATACACTTCTTCTTGGAGATTTCCATTTAAATTTTTTTTTTATTAAACTAGTGTAAAGGTCAATCAAGATTTACTGCTAGAGATAATAAAATACGAACAGTATTAATTTTGGCCACTAATAAGAATGTCTCCATATAATCAATTCCATATGTTTGAGTATATCCATTGGTGACAAGTCTTGCTTTGCATCATTCAATAGTTTCATCGACTTTGCATTTAATGGTGAAAACCCAGCTCCATCCAACAAGTAACTTTCTTTGAGTTTCGTCAACAACTTTCCATGTTGAGTTTTTTCAAAAGCTCTTCATCTCTTCATTCATTGCCTCCCTCCGTCTCAAATCTTTCAAAGCTTCTTGCACATTGTTAGAAATAGTTGCACATTGTTAGGAATAGATATAACATATAATTGATTCATAAATGTCATGCTTTTCTTTGATAATCTATGGTAGGATACATAGTTATTTATAGGATATTTAGATTTAGAGTCGAGGACAGGTTCATAGCTAACCTTGCATAAAAAAATAGTAAAAAAAAAACACCTAAAACTTCTTGCAACGAAAGATAAGATGTTGTACAAGAGAGACCGAGGAGAGATCTAGAGAACTCTTCTTACATGACATGAGAAGTGGCTAAAGAGCCATGATAAGAAGAAGACAGCAGCCGGACTAAAATACAGTGAGCCAAATATTAAAAGAAGTGTTTGGTTAGAGAAATATGGTGGCAACCATGAAAGGAGAAAAATGGCTAGGAACAACCATGTTCATATAGACCATTTTTAAGGAAAGAAAGATTGAAAAGATGGCAATGAGGTGCCATTAGCAAGTCATGACAAGATGGTTTTCAATCAAAATTCAAATTTATGTGAGAGTTTCAAAGTTAAGGAGTGTTGGAAATAATTTTGAAGTTTTTATTTAAAGTAATTTTTAGTTCTAGATATATGCATGTAACTATCCAAGATGTATTTATATTTTAAGTCTTTTGAATTATCCTAGATTATTATAGATAAGTATTGTAAATCTAAGTATAAATCTATATGGACTTACTATTTAACGGAGTAATTAATGTAATACGAATAAGATTTGTATTTCATCATGCTTCCCATGTTCCCATTACTTTTCTCCTTCAAATATGTGGAGTTTTTGGGATGTCTGACCCGTATTTCATATTCATACCAGCTATGTCATGTCGTGTTGAACCAGATGCTTTCGGAGCATCATAGTTCTGGATTAGTATTATGTTTAATTGTTAAGTAATCTTTGATTACACAACGGAAAAAGAAGTTTTTACGTAATCTCTTTTCTTTTCTTATGTTACAGACCCTGAAATCACTTCTTGGAGGTCAAGGTATTGACATAGGTACAATCAATGTGAATGTCGTCAACAAGATTGGATTAACTATAAACAAATCGGAAAGAGTGAGAGTGAGAGAGGCTGCATACAGCAGACTCCATTAACAGGATTCCCATTACCTAAGTCCATTCTTAGAGAGAGAGAGAGAGAGAGAATCCCCGACGAGAAAAATCATCTCCGCCCGAATTTACCCACAAACAACCATCAACCCAAAACCAGCAATCAGTCCATTGAGAAAGCCAACAAAAGATTGTTCCAGCCTCACGGCAGCAGCGAGAAGTTTGAACTAAATCGCCACCCAATCGGCCAGATTCTGCTCCTTCCATGGCAGAGATAAAAAACAGTTAAACCAGAAGACAGAAGATGCAGTGGAGATCCGTAAATCCAGCAAATCCAGATCCGTAACTTAGCCCCACCAGCACCTCCAGCCCCCCCTCCACAAAATCCAGATCTGTCACTTAGCCCAGGTCGGTGAAACATATTTCTTTCACAGAGAAGAGAAAACGAGTAGAGTCGCAAGGCAGCACGGGGGACAGAGAGAAGAACGAAATCACAGGGAGAGGAGCGTCAGAGAGAAGAGGAGTAAGGAAACACGGGTGAAAACAGAGAAGGCTTGGATCCAACCAACCAGCAGCACAGGACCCTTCGTCCAGAGCAGGGGAACTCGAAAGCAAGAGAGGAGCTTCACCCTCCATCAGACCAGTGAGAAGAATTAAGGTCTTCTAGGTGAAGGTTTTTGGTGATGACAGTTGCTGATCTGAGGTTGTATTCGTTTTCTACCTTTGCTCAACTTGCTTTAGATCTTCAAATCACAACAGAGTCAACGCTGAACAACAACAAATCAGTAAACCAGACCAGCCTCCCCATCACAAATATGACTCACCGTTTCCCCCTCCCCTAAGACCATCACTCATTTTCCTCCTTTTTCCCACAACCCAATCATCATCACACAGCCTCATTTCTTCCTCCCTAATCTCCCCCACTCAACAGCCTAATAGTCAGATTACCCTTTTCTAAAATACTAAATTCAACTGTCTTGTGTTCTCATCCAGACCAGATATACAATTGAAATATCTCAAATTATGCCGCCTGAATCCTTTGCACCCCCCACCAAAAACCACCCCCCTATGCCCGTCCTCACGCATCTTCAGACCCTACCTCAACCACCCACAATAACATCTCATCACCTAAATCCATCAGATTATCCTGTCTTTTTTCCTTCAAACAAGGTCGCCTCCCCTGTCTTTCCATCTGAACCCCCCACAAAAACTTTTAGTCTGGCATCTCATGTTAATACCCCTACTGGTACTGACCATCTAAAATTGTTTTTTGAGAGATTCCCCTCCTGGGTGGAATATCAAGACCTGAAAAAGACTTTCGGCAAGTTTGGCCAGGTTATCAAATTATTTCTGTCCAAACGAAAAACAGTTCTTGGCCGACGCTTTGGTTTTGTAGACATACTATCTCCACTGCCTGTGATTGATATTTGTGACCAAGCTAGTAAAGTATGGTTCGATTCCTATAAATTGAGAGTGAACCCAGCTAAGCTTCAATCCTCTAAACCTCCCCCGACAACATCACCTACTAAACCCCTATCCAAACCTGCATCACCTCATAAACCCCAACTTATGTTCAGAGATAATAGATCCTTTGCTGAGGTACTCACATCTAAACCACAATATATGGGCACAATGACCACAATGACGAGGAGAATGATACAGTACAACTCCACGGTTGAGGATCAGGAATGGTTGCATAGGAGCTTAGTTGGAAATATCTTGCGATTTAGCAACACTGGAGGCAACAGTTTTAAAATCAAGTGTCAAAGCTATGAGCTTTCGTTTTTTAGGAGCTAGTCAGGTGATTATTACCTATGTGGATCAGTTAGCCTCAATGCAAGAACAAATGAAAAAAGTATATGTGCTGCATTCACTATTCAGCAATCTCAGACAGTGGGAAACAAGGACTAGAGCATATGACAGATTTGCTTGGATCTCCATATTTGGTTTGCCAATGGAAGGGTGGAACAAAAACTGTATCAATATTTTGCTTCAGAGCTGGGGAAATATTGTAGGATACGACACTTCCTGTGTTAGTCAGGGGTCCATATCAGGTATTAGGGTTCTTATTCGAACCACAACGCTGGAACCTTTACATGATCAAGTATTGCTTCAGCTCGATGGAGTGCAGGTTGAGGCCAGTTTGAAAGAAATCAAAGGTGAGTTTATCCCCTCTCTCACAACAATCAAACACTCTATGGATGTATCATTGTGTTCAACTACTGTGCTATCCGATGACGACGAAGATGATTTTTGTGAGGAAACTAATAGAGCAGCAACGACTCACATAGAGACAAAACAAAAACCCGAATTTGAATATGAATTCACCGGATTATTGGGCTCCCAAACTCAGATTGCTAGCACACTCATCTGGTCTGAAGTTTCACCGATGTACCTCTACCCAGAAATTACTGAATTTTGTAGACATGCAGGTTTATCTAATGAGAGTACATCCAAAGTTGATAATCGATTAGCCTTGGTATCTTTCGTATGTGTCGAGGTGGATTCAGTTGCATGCGGAGAGGTAGATGTGCAACATGTTTCTTGCTTTCCTATTAAGGATGGGCTGGATCAACATATCGTTTATGACAGTGGACTCCTACAGAATATGGGCCGTAAGAAACAGTAGAAATCTTCAAGCATAGGATCGGAAACCAATCGTGATTCAACAAGCATTGGGCCATCTTTTACAACCTTCATCACTCCTATTGCTGATCCATATGAGCTTACGGCTCTGGAAGTAGGAAACAGGAAATCCCACAGAAAACACGCAAAAAAGCTCACACACAGAACAAAATCTCTTAGGAGGAGGAAATCAAGTCATATGGGAAAACACAACGGTATGCAATCAGAGACCGTAATTGTTGAATATTCAGTTTCTGATAATGGGATAAAGAATAGAAATGCTATTATCAAATCTGGTAAGGAATTGATTGGTGAGGATGAGGCAAGTAGTTCAAGATACAGACCCGACACCAATGCTGGTGATGAAGCATATGAGCCTGCACATTCTGATAACTGGGCCGAAGCCACTGCTTGCTGGGAAGTTGGAAAAGCTATTCTCCAAGGGCATGACGATAGCACACTCATGACTCAGACTCTGCAGGGATTCCTAGATCGAGAACAGGAAGAGTGGATCCTAAGGAAGAAGACATGATTTGCTTCCGTATATAGTCTGAAGGTATGGTCTCTGAAATCACTTATATGGGTAGTATAATTGTATGGAATGTTTGTGGATTAGGGGGCAGAGAAAAAAAGAGATGTTTGAGGAATCTCGGTAGAAAATTTAATCTTCATATCCTGGGTATTTTGGAAACAAAATTGGAAACTTTGAATGATTTCACTATTACTGCTATATGGGGTCGTCATCCTAAGGCTTGGTATGTAGTTCCCTCATTAGGCCTTTCAGGGGGGATTTTATGTATTTGGAATCCAAATCTATTTTGTGTCTCTGGATGTTCTGTTGCTATGAATGGCCGTGTTTTGCATATCGAAGGCACCTTCACTCGATCCAATCTAGATTGTCTAGTCTCTTTTGTATATGCTCCGAATATTGGGATCCTGAAGAATGAGCTGTGGACTTATCTTGTTCCATTCAGGGATAGTGTTAGCAAGCCGTGGTGTCTTGCAGGTGATTTTAATGAAACCTTATTTCCATCAGATAGGAAAGGCGGCTCACAAATCACATCTTCCATGTCAAGATTTAAAAATTGCATTGATGATTGTAATCTTATAGAGCTCCCCTTAAATGGAAGAAAATTTACATGGTCTTGAGGTAATGCGGCAAGCCGGATTGATAGAATATTTCTCTCGGGGGATTGGTTGCAGGCTTTCCCATCCTCCTCTTTATTTGGTCTCTCAAAATATTCATCCGATCATAGACCTTTGCATTTGTTGCTAGATCATACAAATTGGGGCCCGAAACCTTTTCGATTCATGAATTACTGGTGGCTTGCGTCTGATTTCAGGATTATGATTCAGAGCTTCTGGAGCTCAATCGCGGTTTCCAAATCTGGTACAAGGAAAATGGTCCCAGCTCTAAAGATGTTGAAAGAGAGATGTCGACAATGGAGTAAAGCATCTGTGGGAAACATGAATGATAGAATTGAAGAACTGGAACTTGAAGCTGACTTAATGGATCGTCAAAATGAGTGCAGGGTCTTGAATACTGATGAACTGATTAGAAGTAAATCCATTGCCTCCCAGCTCAAAATCCTGTATAGAGCTCAAGAGTCTGCCTGGCATCAGAAGTCAAGAATTCAGTGGTGTAAGCTTGGAGATAAAAATACCCGATTCTTTCATTTAGCTGCTACAACAAGACAGAAAAAGAATCAACTTGCATGCTTGGAGGTTGATGGAAAGATCCTATCTAAACCAAATGAGGTGAAGCTAGTTGTCTTTCACTTTTTCCGCAACTTGTACTCCCACCAGAACAGACCTAGAGCGTCATGTTCAAACCTAGAATTCTCAAGGCTGAAGTCTTCCTCCTCGGCTGCTCTTGAATTTCCATTTTCTGCAGAAGAGATTAAAGCAGCTGTGTGGGATTGTGATGGAAATAAAGCCCCAGGTCCTGATGGTATTAACTTTCTTTTCATCAAGAAAGCATGGAACATTATAGGTCAGGACATTATCCAGATGGTTGATGAATTCTATCGGACTAATCTCCTCCCTGCAGGTATCAATAGCACCTTCGTTACTCTTATTCCAAAGATTAAAAGTGCTATCAAGCTATCGGATTTCAGACCTGTTAGTTTGGTGGGTAGCCTATACAAGATTTTCTCAAAGATTCTTGCAACTAGGTTGAAACATGTTATGCCAGAGGTTATCTCTCATCATCAAAATGCTTTCATCAAAGGGAGGCAAATTTTAGACAGCGTCTTGATTGCAAATGAGGTCCTTTCTTTCATCAAGAAGAAAAAGGGTAAAGCTTATCTTTTCAAACTAGATTTTCATAAAGCCTTTGATTCGGTGTTATGGGAATATATTAATGACATCATAACTAGTATGGGCTTCGGTAGTAGATGGCGAGGGTGGATAATGCAATGCATATCAACGGCAAAAATGTCTGTGCTTGTTAATGGGTCTCCCACGGAGGAGTTCTGCTTAGCTAAAGGCCTACGCCAAGGAGACCCTCTCTCTCCGTTTCTCTTCAACATTGCAGTCCAGGGTTTGAGTTGTATGTTGCAGCATGGCTGTGATTTGGGTTTGACTTCGGGTATAAACATTGACAATTCAGGGCTTGTCATATCTCACCTACAGTTTGCGGACGACACCCTTATGTTCAGCTCAGACTCTCTTCATAGCATGCAGAACATTAAACGTATCCTATTATGCTTTGAACTTGTCTTAGGGCTGAAGGTCAATTTTCATAAAAGCAGTATTGTGGGTGTGGGTGTAGCAGCTCATACATGTACCTTCACAGCTCAGCTTCTCAGATGCAAGCAGGATCAGTTGCCTCTCATGTATCTTGGGCTCCCCATCGGTGGAAACTTGGGCAGAGCTACAATGTGGAACCCTATTTTGCGCAATATCAGTTATCGGTTGGCTTCGTGGAAAGGCAGATTCTTATCTATTGGGGGTCGTTTGTGCTTGATTAAATCTGTGCTCAACAATCTCCCCATCTACTACCTATCTATGTTCCCCATGCCTACTACGGTAGCCTCCAAAATTGATCAGAAACTTCGATCCTTCCTCTGGTCTGGAAATGCGGAAAGGCACAAAATATGCAATGTTAGCTGGGCAACTGTTACTCTTCCAAAACATGCGGGTGGTCTTGGGATTGGTTCTTTAAGGGACAAAAATACAGCTCTGCTCTTTAAATGGTTATGGAGGTTTAGGTTGGAGGAATCAAGTATGTGGAAGGGTGTGATCAAAAGCATCTACAACACCAATTGCTCTAATCTGCTGCTGCAAGCTCCTATTCCAGGAACTGCAACTACATGGTCCTAGATTGTCAATCATTGTGTGAGAAATAATAAGTTGCAGGATATTGTGAATGAGCAATCTTTGGTCCTTATCGGAAATGGCAAGAAAACTTTGTTTTGGCTTGATTGCTGGCTTAATAATCACTGTTTAGCATATCACTTCCCTACTCTTTTCCAATTATCCAATGACAAAGATGCCACCATTGCTAAGATGGGAATGTGGGAAGGGTATGAGTGGATTTGGTTTTTTTCATGGATACGTCCACTAGGGGGGCGCAACATTGGCTTGCTTGATCAACTATGTTGCTACCCAATTTTTGACCCATGTTTTTGAGATATTTTCAAAAAATCCAAAAAAATAGAGAAAAACAATGAAAAGCAAAAAAATATGTTTGTTAATATATTTTTGTCATTTTAGCATTTTCAACGTCGTCTAAAAAAGAATTTAAATTGTTAAAAGATTTTCAAACGCGTTCGACTTTTCACGCGTCATTTTTAAATCATTGATTTTCCGCATTTTAGTCGACGTTGATATTGCTCGTTTGCAAAAAATACAAAAAAATAAGAAAAATTAAAATTTACAAAAAAAGAAAGAAGTTGAGGGACCAAGTTGAAAAACTTGGCAACATTTTTTGCCTATAAATACTGGTTTCCAACTCTTTCAAAGTGGGGGGGCAATTTTGAAACTTCAGCAAAAATACAAAAGAAAAAACCCTAAACCTATCTTTTGTTTTTCTCCAAACAGCCTACCCAAAGCAGCCGCCCCTACCCCGTGCATTTTTTACCCCGTCGTTTCCCATCTTCTTTGCCAACAGAGCCGCCCCCCCTTTCCCCGGTTTTGAATTTTTTTTTAAACATTGGAGCCCCCTTTTCTTCTTCTTCAGCCCCCCTCGGATCCAAACGAAAAGGGGGCCCCCGAATTTACATTTGATTTTTGTTATACCAGTCGTCGCCTCCATCTTCAACCCGGCGCCCCCCCCCCCACTGTTTTTTTTTTTTTTCCCATGCCATCTGAACCTCCACCAAAACAGCAGCAACCCGATCTGACTTTCATCCTCTCCCAAAACAGACACAAGCTCTTCTTCTCTTAGCCGGCCATTTCCCCATCTCCCCGTCATCTTCCCTCTCGGCCTGCACAGAGCCGCCGCTCCTTCTCCCCTCCGCCGCAGTCTCCCAGCTTCTCCACCCGACGAACCCGAAGCCAGCCTCGACAGGCCTTCACCGAACGCAATTCCCCCCCTTCATACGGCCTCCAGTAGCAGCGGCCGGCTCGCCGAACGCCAGCAGATCCAGCTCCCCGCCTCCAGCAGGACGCCCACCGATCTGACCACCACCCACAGCTCCCCGAAACCGAGACGAAGAGAAGGAAAAGCAGATCCGAAGAAGGAGAAGTGATGAACTGCAGATCTGAAAAGAAAGAACAAAAAACAGATTTGAAAAACTAAGAAAAAAAGCTTAAAATCGACTGCCCTTGCTGTGTTTTTTTTGGATTTGCAAGTGACAGACAACAAGAGATTGAAGAGGGGAGGAAGCCATTGCAGCCCCCTCACGCCGCCTGAATTTCTGTCCGGCGCGTGAACCCACGCGCCGCCAGCGGCGATGGCGCGTGGGAAGACGCGCCGGAACTGTTCATGCGGGTGCAGAAGTCCTTCCCTACAATTTCGGGAGTTTTGAGGGACCATTTTGTAAATTTTAAAGTTTTAATGTAATTTTTGTTTATTTATTTTAAATTTGTAATATGTGAATGTAAAAGAAAAAAAAAAGAAGAAAAGAAAAGAAAAGAAAATAATAATAAAAAAGGGGATGTGTGTGTTGGTGTATTTTTATTTATTTATTTTGAATTTGAATTTGTATTTGTATTTGTATTTGTATTGTGGATGTAAAAGAAAAGAAAGGAAACAAAAATAAAATAGTGGAGGTGTATGTGTGTGTTTGTATTTTGTTTTATTTATTTATATATATTTTTTAATGATAAAATTGCAAATATATTAAAGAAGAATTTAATATTTTGATCGGATCGCGGTTAAGAATTATTAACTTATACGTAAGTGATATTTCTAATTTCTGATGAAAAGAGAAAATTTTAAAACTCCTTTAACACGTCAAAGCCACGAAGCAGCTTACCTCAGGTAAGGTGCGTTAGGGGTGCTAATACCTTCCCTAACCACAACCAGTCCTTACCCGCGATCTCTGACAGGACCAGTACATCAGGTTTCCTAGTAGCCCTCAATGAATTACTAGGTGGCGACTCCAACGAACCAAATTCAAGAAAACGCAACAACGATAAACGAGATTTAAATCGCCAGCCGATGCCGCGCGCTGAATGATTTTTTTTGGGGTGCGACAAACTATATGCAATCCTATCAATAGTACTCATGGACAAAGATGGAGAGGATAGACTAATTTGGAAGGACAATAATTCAGGAAGATTTTCAGTGAAATCTCTCTGCGGATTGTTGAGTCCAAAGCCTTCCACAAACAATGCCTTCTCATTTGCTGGATTTTGGAAAGGTATTGTCCCTCCTAAGGTAGAGATCTTTTGCTGGATGGCTATCATTAACAGACTTAACACCCGATGTATGTTGGTTCGAAGAGGTATCTTGAGTAGCTCGGAATCAAATTGCCCTATTTGCCTTGTTGAAGCAGAATCGATGGACCATATTCTACTTCACTGCCATAAGCATTGGCTCATTTGGTCCAAAATCATTAAATGGTGGGTTTAGTTTGGTGTTGCCCAAAGAGCTTCTCAGATATGTGGTCTCAATGGTCTTCCATGGTGCATGGTAATTTTCAAAGGAAGGCATGGTTGATGTTGTTCTTCTTAGTGGCATGGTCTCTTTGGCTCCTTCGAAATGATCTCATTTTCCAACAGAAGACACCTGATTATGACTCAATTTTTTTTCTTATTATCACCCGTCTATGTCTTTGGCTAAAAGCTATCCATTTAGATTTTCCATACTCCTCTACAGATCTGATCAGATCGGCAGATGGCTTGCTTCGGTGGTCCAATGCTCACTCTTTCAGGATTAAAAATATATGGTCTCCTCCTATGATTAATAGGCTCAAATGGAATGTGGACGGCTCTTCTCTTGGTAAGCCAGGCCCCTCTGGAATAGGTGGTGTGCTGCGAAATCATCATGGCCATGTGCTCGGTATGTTCTCTGTTCCAGTTGGTATTTTAGACTCTAATATTGCTGAGTTAAGGGCTATTGTGAAAGCCATTGATCTATCAGCATCTAATTGCCATTTACACCATCAACACCTCATCATCGAATCTGACTCTATCAATGCTATTCACTGGATGAATAATCCTCTCAGTCGTCACTGGAAGCATCATAATTTGTTCTCCTATGTTAATAGACTGAAAGCATATTTTGGTTCAATCACCTTCTCTCATATCTTTCGTGAAAGTAATTGCATGGCAGATGGTTTGGCTAAGCAAGGAGTGCGGAGATCAAGTGAATTTGTTGCCTGGCTTTGAATCCACCATTTTTCTATGGGCTTGCTATTGTTTCTTCTCCCATTATGTCTTTGAGTATTTTCTATTTTGTTTTGTTGAGGAATGTTTAGTTTCAGCTCATTTGGATGGATTTTGTATGGTTTTCTTTGCTTTGGTTTATCTTAAGTTGCGCTTTATCCTTCATATGACTTTATGCCATATTAAGATATTGTGTAGCTTTTGTTCTATTCCCGTCAGACTTTGACGCTTATATAATATACACATCTTTCAAAAAAAAAACAAGATTGGATTAACTGCTAGGGACATGTTAGATGTCTCACAAAAAATGCAGGCTGACGCTGGTGATTTCATGCTCAGGGAATTGCTTCACGGTGCTGGAGCATTAAGAGCAAGGGAACTTGGAACTGTTGTTGATGTTCAAGTTACTCGTATCTCTAGCACCGTATCAGAATCATTGAGTCAAAATTCAGAGCATTTCTTACTTAAGGTGGCTAAACATTTAAATCCAGTGAAGCACTACAAGAAACTAGCTAAGGAAGTTCAACACGCTCCCCCAGCAACACAAAACGTATTGTTGGTTGTGGCAGTACTTATTGCAGGTATGGCATACCAAGCCATCTTAAACCCTCCTGCTGGCATTCGCACCGAAGAACTTGAAGATGGGACGTTTTACTATTATGCTTGGATGGCTTCAGGAAATGGGCGTGAGTTTATTTTCTTCATGGCTTCCAACACTATAGGCTTTTTTGCGTCGATTGTGGTGATCAATTTAATTATTCAGGAGTATCCACTCAAGTCATTACTGGGGCTAGCTTTGCGTTGTATGGTGGCAAATTATATTTCTGGGGTTCTTCTTATTGGTCCGACTAGCGTGTCTATCACCCGTAGCGCGTTATTGGGAATAGTAATTGTAGTATCGGTCGACTTAATTCGCTTCAGCTTCTGGTTACTCAGAAGATGGTCCAAAAAAATAAGAGAACAGATGCTTCATTAGACCGTGGAGCCACAGAGTAAGTTTTGTGTTACTCGAATCCTAAACATCCTTGTATGGACTCAAAATCTGCAAGCCCGTTATAAGTATTTGGCAGTTTGTGAACTGATAAAATTTTACTTCCTGGACGCATGCTTGGCAATACATCTAGCTTGTTTTTGTACCCATGAATTGTTGCAGGGACAGTGAAAAATTACACGAATTTAGGCATCTTAAAAGTGTTTGAGCTGCAAAAGAATGGCAATGTAAAACATCTAGCGAATGTGGTTGATTGAGCATCTTTCAAATTTTTTAAGAAAGGCACAAAAATTGTATGCTTCATCATGATCTCTCGGTAGGTAGTCCATTACTGACGAAACATAGAGACAACCATGCTATATAGGGAATAACAAACACCTTACGCAACTTGGTAAACATGGTATGGGAATTTAAGATGCCATTTGAATTGAATTCTATGGAAAATCTAGATTTTAGAATTCAAGGATCGGTAGTAATGTTCACCAAGAAAAATGAAAATAAAAATCAATACAAAGTAGACATCATCCAGTTGTATCAAATATCAATTTATAAGCAAGAGGTTAACAGAGATACATTGAATGCTTAGAGAACCGGAAATGACAAGATAAATCTATAAGAATAAGAATTCGGCATGAGGAGAAGCTCTGTGGCACTTAAAACAGGTTTTCAAACATGTTGAACATCAACTCTCCTTTTTCCCCTTCAAAATCCTCTCTTTTGTTGACATCATCAGCTCCATTTCCTTCTCAAACTTCTTAGTAAAATCCTTCTATATTTGCCCGTGGAGGTAGCCTAATTGGATGAACCACGTAAATTCTTGTGTGTCTCATTTCTTAGTTTATCCTATTATTTATCTTTTGTCTTGTCGGGTTTGCATGCCAGTATCCTAACACCATGTAATCTCTTTTCTTGAAGAGGAAGCAAACTATGAAAGCAACAAGTACTTATTACATAAATACTGGAGATTTATGTAGGAAGGAACAACATTTAGATTATGTTTCTCAAGAACATTGGAGATTTATGTAGGAGCATGCATGAAAGTTTTTAGTGGACTGATTTCTTACCTTTGACTTTTTCCAGAGCATTTTTCACCTTGCTCTCGCATCTAGCACAATCCATATGCACTCTCATTTCTATTATCTGAGTAAAATACAATTAAAATTTTCAATACAATTGTGCCATTCTTTCCTTTCAGTTGTAATATGATAGGAGAAAATATTAATAAATAGAAGACTCTTATTAATTAACCTACGGTTATATAATTTCATCCACTACATCTAGACACGCTTACCGCCATTGTAACTTTTGTTGCTGAAGCCTGAATTTGACTGTAGAGAAGAACGATTGAATTGAAGTGTATGATAGTATGAATATGTCTAACACGGTGCTATATATATATGCCCTCTAGAACATGTAATTTGATAAAATAATGGAAATGATTGGACTTGTAACTTATTATATAATTTAATATTGGACCGACTTTCTTTTCATATAATTACTTTGCAAATGGGTTGTTGGATCTTGAAGGAAAGACCAACGATAATTAATTAATTATCTAAGAAAATTAGACTCTACCATGTTAAAGAGGACGTCGTCATAGACAAATTCATAATGCAAGGGCGTGCACATAGTTAATCATTCTCCTCTATGAGCATTGACTTTGCAGCCTGGTATTAATAAATATTGACAAAAATAAATAATTACATAATATAGAAGTGCAAAGCAAGTTTACGATTAATATGCTTAAAAGAGTATGATTAACCCATGTCACTTGACCGTTGGTGGAAATTGTAAACTTCACATGATATATAGCGATTCCATTGGATCCTGTTCTTTTCATTCTCTCATGAAGAAGTAATGTCACTGATTTTATTTTATTTTAATTCGAATTAGTGTTTGATTGTTATAGCAATTATTAGTTAAAAAAACAATATAAATTATATCTGAAAATTTCCTCTAATTAAATTTATTTAATTTTGTGAGTACTAACAAGAATATATTTAGTGAAAATTTACAAGTTAATATATTTTTATTTTAATTTTCAATGTTTTTCTTAAAAAACCATAAGCGCATCCAAGTTGTAGAAAAGCATTTATGAATCGGAAAAACAAAACCTAATTACAAAAAATAAAGAAATTAGCATCACACGATAATTAGCGAAAAGATCTTCTTATATGTGTCTAAATATACGAAAACCTTACAGACAATCTTTCATGTATTTCAGTTTTCACCCAAAATAAAAAAAATTAATCAAAACTAATTCTTAAAAGGAAACGATTTTGGCATCAGGATCAGAATTATGTGCGGCAGAAGGACACTTGAACATGTTTTCGAAGATATAAATATATACTCTCTTTTTCTTCCGTTCAAGATTCTCTGTACTGTTGACGTACATATGATTATTTCCTCCAAGAAATAGGTATATTCTTCATCAAGAACTTCATCAGCCCCATTTCCGTCTCAAACTTCTCAGGAAGCCAGTCCTTGGACATCTCTACATAGTTCGTGTTAGGTATTGCTATTTATTGGCAATACCCCACCACCAAGCAAGTGGTCACCACCACCAAGCAAGTGGAAGCAGCCTTTGTTGAAGAAGATGGCAGCCACCATTGACTCCCATGTGCAGCTGCTGGAAAGAAGAAGAGAAGCCATCATCCTGCCTATAAATAGGCACCATACAAAGAGAGCTAAGTGAGAGTTGAGAATAACTTGAGTGTGTGAAACAGTGAAGAGAAAGAGAAGAGAAAGGGCTGCTGCCATGGGCAGCAGAGATGTGAGTTGAGTGATGAGATCCTCCTCCATGTATTTTATTGTAATCCTTTCTCTACCTCAAATAATATTGTCTCTCCCGTGGATGTAGGCGGTTTTGCCGAACCACGTTAAATATTTGTGTCTCAGTGTGCTTATTCCTCGGATGAGCAATTATCAGTACATCACCGGTCACCGGAATTTCCCAACAATTGGTATCAGAGCTGAAGGTTTAAGTGGTGTTTGATTCTTTGCTCAAAAATGAAAGTTGTCAAAAATATGTTTTGACCATACCACTGTGTAGAGGAGGAAGAGATGAAGCCACTGTTGAAAACCGCGTCGAAATCGGACGTCGGACATGGCCACACAAGCCGTCCCGCGCCGACGAGGAGGCTGGCCACGCGCGCAGACGCGCGCCACGCGTCACACGCGTCTTCTTCGCCCGGATGGGCCGACCCGACCCGAATACCAGACGACCCGATCCACGTGGCTGACCCGGCTCAGCATGCCATGTCATCACCTGTCAGAGACACGTCAGCACAGTGGGCCCGCATGCCATGTCATCAACCGCGAGCCGAGCCGAGCCGAGTCGATTTAAGCTGAGCCGAATGGGAGCCGAGCGGAGCCGCGAGCCAAGGGAAAGGATTCTCTGCAGCAGAGTCTACGTGCAACCGGATCTGAGAGTGAATCTGGGCCGTTGATCAGGCCAGAATTGTTTTGATCAAATCTTAGCCGTCTGAAGTGCGATTTGGACGATTCAAGACATGTTTCCAGCTAATTTGATCATTCCGGATGCAATGGTACGGTCCGATCGTTGAGATTCGAGACCATAAATGGCGGTGGTGTATTATTAAAGATATATTGCCCGATCAAGAGACATCTAAGGGTCTTGATGGTGGTTGATGGTGATGAAGAAGAAGAAGGTGCACATATTTTCCCAATTACATGTGCTGAACTGTTAAATGGACAAATGTAATGCCTTGATGGAAGGCAAAATTGGGACACTCTGGACACCCGGTTATGTGGACAATTAGAGGTGGAGAGTGAAAACTGACGAAGACCAATCTTGACGAATCTAAGCACTAGTAGTCTCGCTAGATGTTGAGAAATCATGTATTAAACCTATATATTCCAGATTACTTATAAAGGAAAGCCGCAACAAAGCTAGCAAATGGTTGTATATACGGAGAGACAGTACGATGGATAGATATAGCCTAAGAAGTTCTGTCTAGGAGGTTGGGTTTTAAGCGGGACCAGTGTGACCCCTCCAATCTTTCCTGGGAACTTGCTTAGTGGAAGGATTATCCATACGGTACTATTTTTGTATATATAGCAGTTTGTAATGAAACGGTTGAAGACTAGCAAGATGACGGCACAAGGGGAACAATTGGGTTCTGTATGATCAAGGATCTGATGGAGTGGTGATTTCTCCAAAGAAGTTAGATTCGGTGACTGTGATTTCTCGAGGGGAGAATTGATGAAGACCCTGATAATGGAAGAGAAATACAGCAAGGGATGAAGATTGGCACCCTATTTTGACTTGGACAAGTGTTGTGACGGGATGAGCTGCTGTCAAACATAAGCAAGGAATATGGAGAAAAATCTGGAGAACAGATATTGCACGAGGGCACACGGAGATTGTGCAGGAGTACCCGAAGGATCCTAACGAGGTACTGTAATGAGACAACAAGTGCAAGGAGAAGAAGAGTTCCCAGATGAAGCTCAGAGCAAAGACTGTGTGAAGAATGTACAACATGAAGTCTCTTGTGCTCTTGATGAAGACAACAAGCAAGGACCTTTCCAAGGCATGTAAGGATGGAAAGATGAGCTGTTGCAGAGGCACCTAATTGAGAGGGTGCAAACGCCTATGATAAAAGGCGACCGCCTATGAAAAGGTGAAGACACCAAAGAGAGGTGGTGTAGGTGGAGCTGTCAAGCAGAAAGGCATAGAAGCTCCAAACATAGAAATCAAAGTGGAGGATTGCGAGGAGTATACCGCAACTTTCTCTTTCTATATAATCAGTGGCCTTGATCTTTCCCAAGTCCACATGGTGGTAGAGAATCTTGGAGCCACTGAAGCATCCCAGCTAAAGGAGGATGCGACTACCTATGAAAGGCAAAGACAGAAGGTGTGAGGGCCATGATAGGAGCCCCAGTTCAGAACGCCCCAGAGCCGATATGATGGCTAGATATAAGTGGACAGATGGATAGCCAATGAAGTGGCTATGATGAGTATGAAGACAAATGCAGGATTGACTTTCATGGATATTGCCCCCATGCTAAAGATCAATGAGTTAGAAGACATTTGCCTTGGACAATAAGTGTGTGACTTATGGAGCATTAAGACGCGGCTGCTATGAAGGAGCAGAGGGCATGCGCAGGTTCCGGGAACGAGTTGACTCTTGTCAAGGTGGTGAGCTCGGAGATGGCATTGTAATACTCAGAGTATGAAGACAGATATGGATCAACCTTTAATGGGCTGCCCCCATGGTTAAAGGTGGAGAGCTACCTGGACTCTTACGACTAAGAGCGAGAGACTCATGGAGAAGTAAGGCGTGGTTCCTAGGGTGGAACAGAGGGCAAGCGCAACTCCTGGATGAGTAGACTCTTGGAAGAGTGGTGAGCTTGTGATCATATTGAGATACTCAGATAATGACTGTCGCACTTGGAATATCCATTTGAGGGGGTGTTGTAAGCCTTGGTGTGAGGCTTGATAAATCATTCCGGACCGATCATGGTTGATACGCTCGAAGGGGAATGTTCCTAGAGACAAGTGTTAACACTCTTCAGATGTGATGTGTGAGACCATCTGGTTGAAGTGATCCTTTGGTGTAAGCAAGGGTGTGCTTTGGTAACTCTAGTGATTGAAAGGTTTGGCGAGTACCTGTAAACTTGGCCACAGACGCTCTCGAAATGGTAAGCTTGGAAGAACTGCAAGATGCAAGCTGGTGCTAAAGAATCAAGAGGGCAATTGCCCGGATAAATGGCAAAGGGGGTGATTGTTAGGTATTGCCATTTATGGGCAATACCCCACCACCAAGCAAGTGGCAGCAGCCTTTGTTGAAGAAGATGGCAGCCACCATTGACTCCCATGTGCAACTGCTGGAAAGAAGAAGAGAAGCCACCATCCTGCCTATAAATAGGCACCATACAAAGAGAGCTAAGTGAGAGTTAAGAATAACTTGAGTGTGTGAAAGAGTGAAGAGAAAGAGAAGAGAAAGGGCTGCTGCCATGGGCAGCAGCCCTCCAGCTGCAAGGGCAGCAGAGATGTGAGTTGAGTGATGAGATCCTCCTCCATATATTTTATTGTAATCCTTTCTCTACCTCAAATAATATTGTCTCTCCCGTGGATGTAGGCGGTTTTGCCGAACCACATTAAATATTGTGTCTCAGTGTGCTTATCCCTCCGATGAGCAATTATCAGTACATCATCGGTCGCCGGAATTTCCCAACAGTTCAGTTCCAAAATCCAATATTACAACCAACAGAACTCATCTGTGGTCTGATTGTCTTTAAGAAGCTGTACCTCGTATATATGTATTGGGGAGAATCTGCACTTGAGATCACCTTTGTCTTCACATGAGATGCACGTAAGGATTTATACACGTTGATGGATGCTTTCTTTAAATCATAAATCCAGGCTATTGAGATATAAATTCATCATTGTATTTGATCATATCAAAATTTGCTACAAAACTCCTTACTCACATATGAAATTCAACTGTTATGAGTCTCTTGTTAACATTTAACAACTTCCATTCAGCATGAGATTTAATTGCATGATCTTATCTTAACAATAACTTGGACAACCCAACACATAACATTGGATCAAATAATTAGTTTTTTCTTTTTTGGATTCTAAATACTTAATAAGGAAATGAGATTCGTAAAAAACTAATTTGGTCCGACAGTACGCGTTAAGCTATTCAAGTCATTGTTATCGTGTTACCATACAAGTATACCTCAAGTCGTGGCTTTAAGCCTAACTCTTACACTTTACCATACAAAGCGGAGAATTCATGGGAGTACACAATCTTCATAACTATTGTAGGTGTGCGGTGTCCCGACGAAAGCATCCACCCTCAAAATTATTATTTTCTATTGATCTGGCAAATGTGTAGGAAGACAAAGAATTCGTATCTTTTATGAGTGGAAAAATAAAATGAAAATCGCCACCTAATATTTTGATCATTAGAAATCCTAACTGGTTTAAGAGATTGTATACGGGGACTGGTTGCATAAATAAAAGGTATTAACATTCTAAATATGTTCTATCTAAGAAAGGCTGGATTGTTTTGAGACGGTGGACATGATCATAATGGTGCGCGAGAGTGCTGCCAATTACTCTCCTAACACAAATTGGTATCACAATAATCCATCTTCAAGATCAGAAGTACCTTCCCACCATGATAACTTTGCTAGGAAGCCTCCATATAAAAATTATGCTATCGAGTCTCCACGAGACTTTCCTCCTCTTCCACCCAATTCCTTCTTGGATAAGTGTGATAACAAAGAGTCGATGAACAACGCCGCATCTCAACCTTCACAACAGCTGCCGCCACTGCCACCAGCATCACAAATTCAACCATCTGTAACCCCTGATCATCAGGGAGAAAAACCAGACATATTCTCAACCTTCCGGGATACGCGTAATAACAAAGAGTCGATGAACAACAATGCATCTCAACCTTCAAAACAGCCGCCATCTCAACATTCACAACAGCCGCCATCTCAACCTTCACAACAGCTGCTGCCACTGTCACCAACATCACAAATTCAACCATCTGTAACCCCAGACATATTCTCATCTTCACAAACTCAACCTTCTAAAACCAATGGAACGAAAACGTCAACTCATATTTCAGACCCTTCAGCATCTTCGAGTAGTACTGCGGGTTTTCTAATTAGTTTTGGTACCATTACTTCACTTGTTGAAACGACAAAGCCATCATCACTGACGCGGCCGCTAACAGCAGCAACAGCGAAAACTTCTTCACCAGCAACATTGTCTACAACACCTACCAGTCGGCCATCCCAATTGCCTGGTGATACAGCAAATGGTACGATCCCATGTATAAAATCTGAGTTGGTGAAATATCTGAAGTTATCCCCTCTTCATTTACAGCGACTTCAGTTTATACATCATTATCTCTGAACAAAAAATAATTAAATCAAAGCTCGAATTTTAATAACTCTTGGTTTGATGTATGTTAAAAAAAAAAAAAGGAGGAGTTATACATAGATTTATATAAAGTACTACAAAAAGTATACATCTTTTTTTAAAATTTATTTTTATGCGATCATCTCTGTACGTAGTCAGCAAATAGGCTCTTTAATTATTCCTCTTCCTGTTAGTGTTGTTGTTCTTGAGGTTTTGACTTCTAGGATGCCTTTACTTTATTTATTTTTTTGTATTTTGTGTTTCTATTTTTTAAAATAGAAAATAAAAGTTATCGTTTGGTTTTACATTAAAATTAAAAAAAAAAGTGAACCAAACAAGAAACTTGGTTTTTAGGTTAATTTTGGTACAAGGGTAAGAGAGGTTCCCTACTTTCAATTTTCATCCCTCATGTTTGGTACAAATTTAGAAAGAGGGAATCATTTTAACGAGGTTATCATTTAACCCTCATATTTTCGTGGAGGAAAGGTAAGGGGATAAAACAAATTTGAAGGGGAAAAATTCTTTGTTCTGGTATATGTCCCTCCCTTTTTATTTCATTTCTCGTTTAAAACCATAAATATATTTTTTAAATTTTATATAAGTGATTTTAAGTTATTTTTATAATTATGTTTAATTTAGATCTTGACTTGATTTATATTAGCATTTACTATTATCCATAAAATATTTTTTCTTAGTTGATTTAATTTAAATTTAATCGTGTTTACTCACATGTTTCGTTTTAATCCAATCAAACTGTTCCGGTCAATAACACATACGCATGAAGCAAATTTAGGTCTATCCTTATCACATATAATACAATTGAAATTAGCAAGTTAAACGATTTTCAATTAAAATTTCTTCAAATATGATAATTCACTTTTAATTCTTATTCTCTTAACATTTTTTTTCTTCAAATTTTTCTCTTATAGTGGAGCACTTGGAAACAGCTTTTAGTCCTCTTCAGTTTTTTTAGAAAAATAGAGAAATATAAAATGCCCATTTCCAAACAAAAACATTTATAAATCCTAGCAATCAAGAATTTGTGTTTTAAACCAAGACCTGATGCATTAGGTTTTGATGGGCGTTGTGTCTGTATTAACTTTCTGCCATTAATCAAACTATTTAATTAATTATATGAAGTGGTACTAACTCATCGACGTACTGCAATTACAGGTGATCATGAGTGGAAAAAATGCCGTTCCTGCCATAATCATGTAAAGGATTGTTGTTGGCAAAGTGTTCTTGCCGCCCTTCTCCGTTCAGGAAATATTGCTGCAGTACGTGTGTGTTAATGTCTCTCTCGGCTACTCAGCCGATATATTAATTAATCCCCTCTATAATACATTGCTTTTGTGCCACTGCAGATGGACCATACATCAACCAATGTCATCCAGAAGGGGTCGCAGTAATTTTGCTTTAGAGCTTAGAGTATAATGGCGACCGGAACTCACAACTGACAGAAGCACAAGAAATCAACTATCAATTAAATGATGCTTCAATTAAGGAAGAGGGCCTCTTGCCTTCAATAAACAAAAGAGCTAATTGTCATATATTCATATTGATTATTTGTATCTTATTTTTGGTTTGGTGCTTCGTAGCTTGTGGCCTAAGGTTTTTGATTTTTGAATTATGAGTTAATTTAGCTAGACATAACCTTCTTTATAGCGTAAACAGGAAAGCAGTCTTTTGAGGCAATCGAGATCGTGGCGACATTTAAAAGTTCAATTATGAAAATAATAGGTAATTGACATCTTGTTTTCTTAGGAGAGGGGAAAGATCTAACTAAATGAGTCGTTATATGATATTATAGTTATTGAAAATTTAATTGGTTAATAAAGATTTTATAATATAAGATTGATTATGTAAAATAAAAAATATTATTACCCTTTAAACATCTTATTTAAGATAGAATGTATTATTAATTTTATTTGAAGTTGATAAAAGCTTGTTGTATTATGTTACCAATAGTTTAATTGTAATATTTTTTATTCTAGTAGTAATGAATATTCGGATATAAATACTTCAAACTCTAGTATTTATAAATATTACGTAACACTAAAAATCATATTATTTTTGACTCTGTCGCCAAAAAATAAACTAGTAAAATTTGAATTGAAAGTAAAGCATATATATTTTGTATGAAAGAAAAGATAAATATGTATCAGATACCATATTCACATTTCACAAATAAAAATGATTTGTTTGAATAAATATAAAAATAAAAGAAGTGAAATAAAAGAAAAAAAAATAAGAATTGTTTTGCCAAACATATCTTTGATCCAAAACAAATTGGGTCAGCTGGGCTTGAAATCTAGGCCTAGCACAGCCTCAACTGCTCTTTGTTTTTTTACCAGATCTAGCTTAATTGTACTGGGGTAGACCTAGCTAGTTCAGTCTAGTTGCTGACCCAAACCAGTAACCTGATGGACTTTTATTAGCAGGCGGGCGTGAATTGTTTACGCACGCTTGCTATAGTCAAAGGGTGATTAAAATGAAAGGGGAGGGGAAACGTTCGTAGCTTACATGGTGCTTGGGGGAGAAGATGATGGCGAATGTGTACCGGCTGGCTAAAGCTACTCTCTTCCCTCTGCTTCTGTTTTTCGTGCGCTTCTCTTCTGGTCTTGCTTCTTTTCTCTGTGGGTTCTCTCCCCTTCTGCCTCTCTCCTCTGCTCTCAGTTTCTTGTTTGTCCTCTATGTTTTTCTGGTGCTTGGGGACGAAGACGATGGCGAAGGTGTAATGGCTGGCCAAAGCTACTTTCTTCCCTGTACTTCTGTGTTTCGCGTGCTTCTCTTCTGGTCTTACTTCTTTTAATTCTCTCTCGGTCTCTCCCCTTCTGCCTTTCTCCTCTGCTCTCTGTTTCTTGTTTGTCCTCTGTGTTTTTCTTCTTCGCCCTCTCGTCTTTCTCTCGGTCTTTGTTTTCGTTTCTGAGTCTCTGTTCGTTTTTTCTGTCTTCCTGGTTTTCTTTGTTCGTTCCTCCACTCTTGTCCTCTTCTTCTCGTTCGTTCGTCCCCCCTACTCTTCTGGCCTTTCTCTGGCGACGGGTACCAATTCCCCTGTTCTTATTAATACTCTATTTTTATGACAGCTGCCAGTTACTTTCTAATTTGTCAGCAAGTTCATTTTGGCTTGAAGAAATATTGTAATAATTGTGGGATATACACTTCCAGTTCTTGTTAATAGCCAACTCCATCCATAGCCATTTTGCTCAACAATCACCTAAAAGATGAAGTTATTTGCATTATGATTCTATTTGTGATTAACATGAATATCTTGTTAGAACCCCAAATCTTATATATATATATATATATATATATATATATGGCAATGATTTTAAAAAGGTCCTAAACATGATTCATACATATATCATGCTCTCTCTTTTGTAAAAAACCTAAGAAATCAGCAGCTTGTGATCAGTTGAGTGGACCCTTTGTTACACAGTACTTTCTCCTACCCTTCATTTGTTTACATTTCATTTATGGATCCTGTCTTGTTCAAAGCTGCAGAAGCAGGTAATATCGGTCCCTTTGAGAATTGTCAAACCTGCCTCAATCAGTTATTGACTCCAGACGAGAACACCATTCTTCATGTCTACTTAAGAAACCAAACAACGGAACCGGAATCCACTTATTTTGTTGATAAAATTCTTGAAAGGTGTCCACCACTGTTATTCCAAGCCAATAAAAAAGGAGAAACCCCCCTCCATTTGGCAGCAAGATATGGCCATTCCAATGTGGTAGAACTCCTCATTCACCGTGCAAAAGCTCTAACTTCAGATCCGGAGAGCAGAGTAACTAAAGCTAAAATGATGTTGAGGATGACCAATGGAGAGGGAGATACAGCGTTGCACGAGGCAGCTCGAAATAGCCAGAGCCGTGTGGTGAAAATATTGACTAAAGAGGACCGTCAGTTTTCATATCCCGCCAATGTTCATGGAGAAACTCCACTTTATATTGCTGCTTCCATCATCCCATGGGGGAGCGAAGAACGAGGAAAGGTAGTCGATGAAATCATAGGAAAATGCGTTTCAGTGGACTATGGCGGCCCTAATGGTAGAACTGCTCTACATGCGGCAATAACTATGGGAGATTCCATAACTTGACAGACTTAAAACGAAGAAGGATGACAAAGGAAACACGCCCTTCCATCTAAAAACGAAAAGTAGTACAAATGAATGAAAACAAAACAATTAATTAAAATTTAAAAAATCTGAAAATTAAAGTTGAAAAATCAAATAGAAACTTAACATAATCTTACAACAATTAAGGAGAGTAACAATAAACAATAATATATTGGGTTATCTGAAAATTAAAGGCCCGGAAGTTGATATATGATATTTATTAAATAGCTAAAAATGATGGATATCTACGATATTTTACCCTAAGCTTTTTGCAGGAAGAGATCCTAGAATCCCTAGAAGACGTTGGCAGTGGACCGCCTAGCCGCCGGCGCAAGGTTTTGAGAAGAGGGAATGATGAGAAAAATAAAAAGAAAGGGGATGATTTGTTATATCAGAGCACTGCAATTCTAGCTAAAAAAACTACTTTTATCGTATTTGTCATATCAGATGAAATGTCAATAGTGCTCTCAATTTTTGCTGTCTTCATTCACTTTTTGATTTCGCTGATTCAAGGTTCGGAAATGGTCAAGGATGAAAAGATAGACAAGGAAACCACTAGGATATTATTTGGGGTTGCCACGTTGTTTACCATGATAGGATATTAATTACCTTCCTTGTGGCTTGCTATCACCGTCTGACTCATTGGTGGAGCTTCTTCCTTGTCCTGTGTAAGGTGTTGTTTGGAAATGCAATGTAAGTTGTATTTATAAATTTTTTGTAAAAAATTTATTTTTTATTTAAAATAAAAAAATTATATTTTTAAATTGTTTTAATATATTAATATTAAAAATAATTTTAAAAATAAAAAAAAATATTTTAATATATTTTCAAATAAAAAATACTTTAAATCACTACTATAATTTCAATCACGCTCCTAATGTTTAGTTCCTTTACCCAAGGATTTATAAGATAAGTTATTCTAGAGAAACAATCAATTATAAATTTCCTACCAAATAAAATTCAGATGTATTTTATAAAAATTTCTTATTGTTTTTGAAAAACTTACGTGACGTCATATGGTCAGAAATCATGTGGTTGTTTTGATTTCCTAAATCGTAAAATCTTGAAGTGGCTTGTTTGCTGATTGTGTTTATATATCTTTTGCTGATAAGAAGCTAGTTACCTCTTCAAAGCCTATATATGATATAACTACAACTATAAGAAGTTTGCCATAAATCGATATTATTTGTCATAGGTTTCTGCGGGTTTTATGATGTTTTTACTGTTAAACGCAGGAATAAAGTCGATTGCATGTGGTCCTTGTACCAGAGTTTTATATCTGTTTCTTATGAACACATTAGCTAATTCATTTCTTATGTTTGCGTTACAATGGTTCTCAGAGTTGAACAGGAGATTCATCGTGTGGGTGGGGATATTGGCAGATTTAATTTTTTTGGTTGTGTTTCCTGTGAATCCGGTTTTCAGGAGGATGAAGAGATGATAAACAATGTTGAAAATGACACTGTTACACTCGAAATAACTATTTTTAATTTGACCTTTAAACTTCTAACACTTAACAACCACGACTCTAATTAAGAAAAATCTTTATTTTTTCCTTAATATTATCCTAGATCAAATTGCAATTGAATCCCTAAATTTCAAAGCCATTTACAAAACAGTACTTGGTTTTCAATTTAATCAATTCACTCCTTAATTGACTTTTTAACTTTTAATTCAATCAAAATTACCCTTGAAAAAATCAATTAACCCCTATAGTGTTACTGCTTATTCACTTTGATCCTTGAACTTTAAATCAAAGTTTAATTAAGTTCCCAAACTTATTAATTCTTCTAATGCTTTACCACATTGACAACCAAATTTATAATTCCGTCATTATTAATCCTCCAACTTTCAATTTGTGTTGTCTTAATCCAATTCTCAAATTATTTTTTAATCCATTTATTTTTTTTGTTTTTTTTTAAATTAAAAAATTAGGTTATAATAATAATGATGATGATGATGCTGTTTTTCAATAATGAGACAAAAATTTTAAATTTTAGCTAAAATTTGTGAAACAAAATTCAAACAAAAACAGTCAATTCTAGATTTGCTATCAAATAAAATTTCATAAATGAGTGTTTTTATTCAATTTCTAAGTTCAATAACTATTAATGTAGCAAGATACATTGATGTGCACGAGTGTCTAAGTATTACAAAGAACATTAAAAAAGGAAGAAGTGTTAGCATAGTCATCCTTTCCTTTTCACTTTTGTATTCCAAAATCATTTGCCTTGCTAGCAAGTTATGCTTTAGAAGAGGGAATTAGATAGTTATTAATAATTAATATCATAGTAAGTATATTTTCATATAATAATAATAATAATAATAATAATAATAATAATTTTGCCTAAAATACCCAGTCCTTGATTTGCTATCGAATAAAATTCAGTTGTATTTAAAAAAAGCATTCATTATTTGGAATAAATTGTTAGTTACAAATAGAAAATAAAGAATTTTAAAACAATTTGTGATTGAATTTTTTGGTTTGATTCTCTTAATAGTGTTTTATGAATGTATGTACATGTATAGTGAGATATTGTTTTAGTTTAGTGTGTGTACTAGATTATTGACCTGCGCTAGCTACATTGTAGGTTGGGTCAAATTTTTCTTGAACATAAAAAAATATTTAGATACTGCTAATGTATATTTTAGTGGAAAAGAAATTTAAACTGTGTTAGTGTTGACTCAATATGACATGATTGATTTTGAGGGTCCAAAAGTAACTCGGATAACTAATAAAAACATAATTTGACTAAAAATAATTCAAGATGATATTTTTTTTAATATTAAGATAATAGCATATTAGATTGACTTAAATCAACTTAGGTTAAAATGTCAAATCTGTGACTTTAGTTATGAGACTATGATAACACTATGAAAAATAAATTAAAATAAATTATAAAGGTTAATTTTCAATCAACTCAAAGTTAAATGATAAAATTAAAAACAAAATCTATTAAAAAAACTTAAAAAAAAAAACTCAAGTTAACTTATCAAACTTGCGACTCAGGTTATAAAACTGAGATAACAATATCGAAAAAAATAAAAAAATATATAAAAAAAAATTAATCCCTAATAAGTAAAATGTTGATTTAGTTTATGTGTATGGATGCATGCATATGCTTGTACATATATGAGTGTTTTTAATTCACTTTTTAAGTTTGATAAATATTGATTTAACGAGATACTTTGATATACAACATGGTCTTCCTTTCCCTTTTTTTCTTTTGTGTTTCAAAATCCTTTGCCTTGCTAGGAAGTTATGCTTAGGGAATTAACAATAAAGGTTTTTTGAAAACTTTTTATTGTCCCAAAAAACAACTTGCCTTGCTAAGAAGTTATGTTGACGAGTGATTTATTCACATTTGAGCATTTGTCAAGTTCAAGAGCATAGACAACATTGAAAAAGGCAGGTAATACCCTATTATGATAGAAAGCATTTCATCTCTATTGTCTTTAATGATAAGCCAAACAAGGAAAAAAAAAACTTAAACATTATAAATTAATCAACAATTACATTTATATAAATTATATAATCTTAGCTTGAAAGTCTTCCAGATTAAAATATCTGATTAATAAATCAATCAATAAAATATTGATTAATCCAGCACATACTCAATCGATCCTATCGGACTCAATGCTAAATGATAAAATTGTAAAAATCTTAATTAAAAAAATAAGCTAAGTCAATATATGTTAACCTGTTAAGCACTATTTTTAGGTCATCAAGCTGAAATAATCTCATAAAAATCAAACTAAAATAAATAATAAAGTCTAATTCTCAATCAAAGACAATATTAAATAATGAAATTGAGAAAAAAGTCAGTTATAAAAAATTAAGATTAATTTTTCAAATACGCAATTTAGGTCATAAAACATGGACAACCCAATAAAAAACAAATCTAATGTTGAAGGACACGAGACCAAGATGACCTCTTGAAAGAAAATAAAAAAAATAACATTAATTTAACCAGGGTTAAAATATCAAAACTTGCAACCTTAATCATGAGACCAAGATATCCTAATAGAAAAGAAATCAAAATAAATTATAAATGTTCAATTTCTAACCGACCTAATATTCAATGATAAAATTGAAAAGAAATTTAATTAAACAAAAAACACAAAAAACAACCGAGTCAACTCGAGATTAATCTACTAAGAACTATTCTTGGATTACGAGAATGGATTAACCTAATAAAAAGCAAATAAAATAAATTATAAAGTCTAATTCTTAATTAAATCAATATTAAATAATAAAATTAAAAAAAAAAGTTAAATAATGAAGAATAAAATCCCAGCCAACTAAGTTAATTTGCCAAACTCGCGATTCATATCTTGTGAGGAAAATAACCCAATAAAAAAAATTCTAATATTAAAATGATAAAATTAAAAAAACATTATTTGAATAAAAAAACAAACATATTTTTTAGAGCCACACACAAAAAAACGTGGGGAAAGTAGTATTGTCATTGTACTTTCCCCTAATATTTTAAATTATAGGTAATGTGTTCGATTAATTTTTTAATGTCCCAAATTAAAATATTGGTGTAGCGAGATATTTTGATATATATATATATATATATATATATATATATATATATATATGAATATTAAAGTATCAATATTGTCTGCTTATAAAAGAAGGAAAAAAATACTCTTTTTAAATTGTGATAAAATGTTTTAGTTTCATTTGCTAAATAATATTTTTATGAATGTATATCCAATATTTACAGTGAATTGCGGATTTAGTTTATGCGCGCGTGCATGTGTTATGCTTGCGCATGTGTGTGTTTTTAATTCACTTTTTGAGTTCGATGTAGCGAGATACTTTAATATATACAAGTGTCTAAGTATAAGATTAAAAAAGAAGAGTGTCAGCATGATAATCCTTTCCTTTTATTCTGTGTTTCAGAATCAAAGAAATTGCGACAAAATATCAAAAAGGAAAATAAATGTAATTTGTGGTTCTGAACGCTTTTTCTTCCTTTAAATACCGAAGAAATCAGCAGCTTGTGATCAGTTGAGGAGTGGAACCTCTTGCCTTTGAGCCACAGTGGTTAATTTCACCTCCCCTTCTTTTGTTTACTTTTCATTTAGTGAGTTTCTCTAAGCTACAAAATAGTATGCCGCCCTATATGGATACTGTCTTGTTCAAAGCTGCAGAAGCAGGCAATATCGATCCCTTTGAGAAATATCAAACCTCCCTTGATCATTTATTGACTCCAGACGAGAACACCATTCTTCATGTCTACTTAGGAAACCAAAGCAGTGAACCGGAATTCACTGATTTTGTTGATATAATTCTTGAAATGTGTCCACCACTGTTATTCCAAGCCAATAAGAAAGGTGAAATCCCACTCCATTTGGCAGCAAGATATGGTCATTCCAACGTGATAAGAGTCCTCATTGACTGTGCCAAAGCTCTACCTACAGATCCGGAGAGCGGAGTAACAGAAGCAAAAAAGATGTTGAGGATGACCAATGAAGAGGGAGATACAGCGTTGCACGAGGCAGCTCGACATAGCCAGAGCCGTGTGGTGGAAGTATTGACTAAAGAGGACCCTGAGTTTTCATATTCCGCCAACGTTCATGGAGAAACTCCACTTTATATTGCAGCTGCTTCCAGGGGTTCTTACATTGGCTTGTGGAGCGAAGAAGGAGGAAAGGTAGTCGATGAAATCTTAGGAAATAGCATCTCAGTGGACTATGGCGGCCCTAATGGTAGAACTGCTCTACATGCGGCAAGCAGGGTGGGAGATGCTGGTAGGATTTTGTGCTCAAGTCTGGAGAATTCAATATTTTATATATAATAGTGTAAACTATAATTTATAAGCCACGTATATTTGATTTTATATATCCGTACTAGTTTGCTTCATAATTAGTTTTTTTAAAATAAAAAAACTTTGTGAGTTTAAGTATTGCATATATAGTAATTCACATGGAATAATTACGTTTGTTTTGTGAAAAGTGATTATTTAAAAATAATTTTTAAAATTTTTGTATTTGTTTATAATTAAAAAAATTGATTAAAGAAAAACACTTTTCAATTAAAAATGTTTTTGACTTGGTTTGAAAGTAACTTTTTTTTTGGGCGGAAAACACTTTCTAGAAGTTGTGAAAAAATTTAGAAATGTCATGTTATTTACTGATTATAACAAATTTGATCCTCAAATTTTTTATTAATATATATTTTGTTTTCAATTTTTTTAAAAAATTCATCTTTTAGAATTTGATTTAATTTGATTTTTATATCAACTTTGGTCCTTATTTTTATGATTATTATTTGTTTTTTTCTTATCAATAATTGAATTTTTTTAACTATCAAATTTGGTCATTATTTTTTTTATAGCTATTTATTTTATTTGAAATAATTTATGAAATTATAATTTTTTAAAATTTGATTATTTTTTAACCTTTTTTATCAGTTTAAATTTGATCTTCATTATCTTGATTGTTATTTATTTTATTTGAGATCATTTATGAAATTAGATTTTTTTTTTCAATTTTATTCTTATTCAACTTTTTAATTAATTTGTAAGATTTTGTCCTCATTATTTTAATAAATTTGAAAAAAAATATTAATAATTTTTTTTTCAATTTATTTTCCATGACATAGCCAAATATTAAAAAGTATTTTTCAATTTATTTTTCATGTTGATGCCGAACATTGAAAAATAATTTATTTTTTAGAAAATTATTTTTCAAGAAACCAGTTTTCTAAAAGAAATTATTAAACGGGGCATAAGTGAAATCTCTGTTGTTCATGAAGGATAACTTTTATTCCTTGTTTTGTTGGTTTCAGGGACAGCAAGAAAATTGTTAGAAAAAGAAAAAACGTTGACGAAAACAACCGATGAGAACGGCTGGTCACCACTTCACTACGCTGCCTCTTATGGCTGGTCTGCTCGTACAGTGGAAGTACTACTAGAATATGATGCGTCCGCGGCCTACATTGCTGAAACAGAGAAGAAGAGAACAGCTCTTCACATTGCTGCCATTCAAGGACGTGTAGACGTAATGGAAGAGATTGTTTCTGGATGTCCAGCTTGTTGTGAGCTAGTTGATAACAGAGGTTGGAATGCCCTTCACTATGCTGTGGCCAGTAAAAGAAGCAGAGTATTCGAGGAATGTATGGAGATTCCAGAGCTTGCAAGACTTGGAACGAAGAAGGATGAGAAAGGAAACACGCCCTTCCATCTAATTGCTGCTTTAGCGAACGAGCAGGCCAATTGGGGACGTGTTTTATTCAAGTATACTTATACTGAAAGGGAGATGTATGGTCTTAATAAGCGAAAGCTAAGCGTCAACGGCATTTATTTCGGAGATTTGGGAGAGATACAGGTAATCAATCCTCTAAGAATTAACTGTTGTGATTCACAATATATATCCATTAATGAATCAATTAAATCACAGCAAACTGGTTTTACTTTGCATCTAAGATTCTCTTAGCTCCGCATCTTAATCATGTCCACCAAACGGGTCCACATAATTTTTGTTCAGTTTCACTCTATTATATCGCAGTACTAAATATAAAAATAAAGTAATCTGAATAACTTAATAATCTTTTTTTTTATTTGAAATGAAGTCATTTTATTGATTTTGTTAAGTTTTTCATCTACAATAACAGATTATGCATATAAATCGCATGTAACTGTTTTATAAAAACATATATTATTCAATAGAAAAACAAAAGTAGTACAAATGAATGAAAAAAAATACAATTAATTAAAATTTTAAAAATCTAATAGAAACTTAATATAATCTTAAAAGCAATTAAGGAGAGTAACAATAAACAATAAAATATTGGATTACTCCTCCTAGGAAATTAATTATTTTTAAAACCTCTTTAACAGCTTAACATAATCTTATAAGCAATTAAGTCCTCCTAGGAAATTAATTTTAGAATGAAATGATGTAGAATTAATGGTATATAAAATTAAGTCCACATCTTTGTTTTCTTTTCGGGGATAGTTGGGTTGATGTAAAGCAAGCGGTTTAATTTCAACCAAATTAGTTTTTGTTACCTGCTAATATACAACAACAAAAAGGATTTGATTGCAAACAAACAAGTTGTGGAAACAAAAGCTTGGAAGTTGATATATGATATATGTTAAATAGCTAAAAATGATGGATTATTTGTTTAAATTATTAGATTGAGTTAGTTTTTAAAAAATACTATTACAATCTTATTCATCAAACAATTATAAATTCAAATCTTACTATTTCTATTTTAATTAATAAAATTTAAATACAAGATAATATGAAATTTTTTAAAAAAATTTCACTTAAAAAATATTCTAGAAAGTAATAAAAGATTATTTTTAAAACCTCTTTGACAGCTTAACATATTTTACTCAAAATATATATTTTTGCAGAAAGAGATCCTAGAATCCCTTGAAGATGTTGGCAGTGGACCGATTGGTCGCGGTCCCTTTGTTTTGAAAGGAGAGGAAGAGAAAAACAATGATGAGGAAAACAAAGAGGAAGAGGAAGCTTTGAGTAAAGCAAGAGAGTCTCACCTAGTTGTTGCGGCGCTGATAGCAACGGTAACATTTGCAGCAGCTTTCACCCTACCTGGTGGTTACAAGAGCGACCGAGGCACCGCAATTCTAGCTAAAAAAGCTGCTTTTATAGTATTTGTCATCTCAGATGCAATGTCGTTGGTGCTCTCTATTTCTGCTGTCTTTATCCACTTTTTGATTTCACTTATTCATGGTTTCGAATGGGTCAAGGATGAAGAGATAACGGAGAGTACCACTGACATATTATTCACGCTGGCAACGTTGTTTACCATGATTGGCATGGGTACAATGATTATTGCATTTGTCACGGGCACATACGCGGTTCTAGAACCTTCATTGGGGCTTGCCATCAGCACTTGTCTTATTGGTCTGAGCTTCTTCTTCCTTGTGTATTTAGTGTTTAGGATCATTTACAAGGATTTAAAAGGTTAGATTTACCGGCGAAACAATCAATTCTAAATTTTCTATCAAATAAAACTCCGATGTATTTTTTTTAAATTCTTATTGTTTTTGAAAAACAAATTGTTACGTCATATGTTCATCAATCATGTGTTTGGTTCCCAAATTGTCAGTTTTTTTATATTTTATATTTTATTGTAATTGATGCGATCACAAGTCAAGTGGTCAAAAACTCTTACACTATTATTTATTTATTTATTTTTCTTATTCAAGACTAAAATTTAGTGATGCAAATACTAGTTGGTAAAACTAAATTTATTTTCCAAGTACAATTTGTTTTGATGGCTTGTTTATTAATCAAGATTGTACTTGCAAAGTCTTTGTAACGTTTTTGTGTTTAAAAGGTATTACTAAATTTTTTTAAAAAAAAAATTATATTAATTTTTTATAATTTTAGATTGTTTTAATATGTTAATATTAAAAATAATTTTTTTAAAATAAATATAAATAAATTTTTTTAATATATCTTTAAATAAAAATTATTTTAAAAAGTGGGATATGCCAAGTTTCATTCTTCTATGGCAGCTGTGCCAGCTAGTTAGCTTGTTCCATGAAGTGCATGAATGGTTGGAATAATCTCATTGACTCCATTGGATAAATCATATATATTTTAGAATTTCCTACTTTGAAGATTTTAATAAAATAGAAGAAACACATTAAATAAAGTTATTTTAATCCCTATGATAAATAATTTTGCCATCAAATCCCAACATGAATTTTAATCAACGTTCTGACATTAGTTACGGCGAGCTCAAGATGAAATTTTCTGGGAAAGTATCAAACTTGGACTAGTTAATAATTATAAGCAGAAAGGGCATCTCACAAAAGAGAGTGTGTGAAGGAGGAGTGCATCAGGTATATCGCACATAAATTCCATCTTTTGACGCTTTGCATACATGGGTTTTGGAGATAAGTGCTCAGTTTGCAAGTGAAAGCGAAAAAGACAACAATTTTGATTAAAAAAAAAAAAACACTTATCTGAGTCCACTTATGCTGCATAATATGAGCCAGTCATTACCCCTACCGCCACCACTTCAAGAATTTGATAATAGAATTTTGATAAGCGAAATGTATTGCAGATTTGAAATTTAAATTCATAGTTTTATTTAAATACACATACACACTAAGTGTTTCCTTCAAATGTCTACAAGAGGTTTTAAATAAATTAGGAAACCCTATCTCTATAAGAAAACAATTTAGAATTCAAAAACATAAAGAAAATTAATATAAAATTTGAAATAAAATAATAAATTCAAAAAAATCTAGAAAAAAAAAAAACAAAATTAGCCTAAGTAGCAACTTTTGGACCTAATTTTGGTATTTGAAAATCCTGTGATCTCCAATACAGGTTGGGCCTCCAAAAACTTAAGACCACGATATAGGAGCTGCAACACTTTCCCAAACACTACTGTATCAAAACATGTTTCAGAGATTAACACTCGACTAAATTCATAGGGAAATTTAACTGACTTATTTTCTAAATGAAATTCAAGCAGCAACAGTTCTTAAAAAGGAAACACACACACACAAAAAAATGCATACTAGGTATGTGAAGTGTGACTTTTCCACAAATTAATAAGCTGAAAGAACTTTGACTTGACTCAGATCACCGGTACTTCTCAGCAGTTTTTTAAAAGCTTCATCATCTACAAGATTTTCTAGCTTAAGCTGAAAACCAAGCTCTACTCTCTCCAGGCAAGTGCAGGACCTGTCTTCAATCATGTAGTCCTCAAAGTCCAATTCTCCCCAAAGAGACAATGAGTGTACATTTGGAGAGCAAATCTTCAGATCCTTACTATTCCACCCATACTGTTTTAAATAACCAAAGCACAAACTCTTCACGTTCTTCCCATTCAGGTTCACGGATTTCATATCATTACACTCCAAAATAACCAACTTCTCCAGCAAAGGACTGCCAGACAAAATTATATTCAATTTCTCATCACAGAGATTATCAAATCTCTCTCAGTGATAAGATTCTAAGAGAGGGCCAATTAACGGACGTTATATTATACAAACAGAAACATAACAGTTCCAACTCTCTAAAACACGAATTTCTGGAAAAATACAGAGGCAATTCGAGTGGATAATCACGACAAAGGTCATCTTTATACATGGTAAAATGAAGCTCTCCAGCCAGCCTTTTAACAGCAAAATGAATCCGTGTATAGATAGTTGACTTGAACTCATGTTTGTATTCCATATCTATTGAAAATTTACGAACCTTTTGGGGCATGGTGACTGCAATATATAAAAAAAATAGTATAGAAAAGAGGTAACTGCCGTAACTCGAGTTTGTTAGAAAAATGTTATAAAATAATAACCACCACATAATGACAACACTCTTTCAAAATATTTTGAAATATTTTCTTGATTCAAATATATGTAACTTTTTAAAGTTAATATGTAGTTTTTGTAAACATATATTTCTCACATTGTTAGCTTTTTTGTTTAAATCTTACAGAACTTCTCATGCATACTTAGTAGTGATTGCGTTAGCCACTATCTTAAAAGTGACATTATCTAAATATTGATGGATGATTATGAGTGCTTATTGATCTTTTCATTATACCTTTTGCATACCTTTTTTTTGGGCTGAAGTCAACATTGCTCCATCTATATGTCTCTCAAAACATTTCTCAAGTGTCTCACATATATCTTAGAAACCTAATCAAGCTTATAATTGAATACATCAAGTTTTATAATTGTTTTTTGTCAACCTAAAACATTAAAGTGAAATGTTTGGATTGATCATGTTAAATAATCAAACGCAAGCTTCAATACCATTTGTTAG